>CM008239.1:3183616-3193740 GCA_002278615.1 Pogonus chalceus | reverse complement strand
CCATGGAAGTCGTTATAGAATGAAAAGTATACTTTAACTAGTGGATGTATACATTATCTAGAATTTATACCTTAACTATAACATAAAATAAAATCTGAGAACCTTCATTTTTTAATATAAAATATATCTTTACTTCGTGCATTGAAATATCAGTTTTTCCCAAAACTAAAAATATGAAATCCATAGTATTCTTATTTCGATTTCCGCATCAACTTACAATCTATTTATAATATTATAATAACTACCAACAGTAATATCGACGAAAATCAAATATTATTTCAGAATTATATTAAAACCATTATCTATCATCAATTTTTTTTTGTAATAGATATAAACCACCAAGTGGTAAACAACCAAAATCTCCACAAACTTTAACACTTAATTTTTCCCACAAACACTTACTTAGTTTTTACGACCACAAAAACGCAACTTTGGTTTGGCAAAAAATAATATGAAACTTTTTTAATAGATGTCGAGAAGAGAAAATTAAGACTAAAAACTAGTTGCCGCGGATATTACGCCAAAGTTTTTTAGATTATTGGATGAATAACAATACTTTTTAAACTATATAAGAATGTTTTCTACGGTAAATATAAGATATATATTGTACTAACCTTGTGCAGTTTGCATTTCTGTATTGATTATTCATTTTATTGGAAGTCTTCGCACAAAAACACTCATGGCACGATACATGACACAATGAAACGTCCGAATATTAAGCAATTATAGTAAACAAACAAGACTATGCGAGCAGCGTATACATACTATAAGAAAATATGAATATATTTGAAATAATATGACACATCAGTAAACTATAAATAATATTAAATATTTAAATAATGCAACAAAAATATGTAATAATGAAAAAAATGCCCTCCTTTCATATATTTGATCAAAATAAAATTCTTTGCAATATATACATATGAATTTGCGTGCAAAATATTTTTAAACCTTTCCTTTTAATATATGTCCAGCCACCTATGAAGTCTTTTTTATACTATTTTTAGAAGAAAATAAAAAAAATTCTATTTAATTATTTATAAGACTAAAATTATAACCAAACGATTAATAAATTAATAAATATATTAATTAATTCAATATAAAACTCATCAAATAATCAGTACTAATATAAATCACATTTATGTATCTGACATCAACAAATGAACCTAGATTTAAGAAAAATGTATGTCAAATCATTATTTGCATTCCATGTTTTATTACTGATATATTGAATTCAACAATTATGTAATATTAAAAGCGTTATAAGGGTGCAAAGTTTCAGGGTTCATCCCATTTTAATATTAGTCGTTCCATCTGTAGCTAATAACGTGAACTATTTTCGAAGTTTCTTCCAAACTTTAACGTTGGTATAATTGTTTAGTTGGCAATCCATTGTCAAATAACCTCCAAGATGTCAAATAAAGCATTATTTTTAAAATCAGGTTTTATTAAAACTCCGTTGGAAAACGGAGTTGGTAGATACATTTGTCAATTACAACGGATTACGTTAAAGTTTTGTAAATACAATGGTGCAAGTAGGGGCATGCGGTAATATTTTTATTCAACTTAACCTTATAATATTTTGATGTATTAATTCTTTTATAGAGACTTTATTGAGAAGGATATGATTGATTTCGCTAGAGAATATCCAGGAATAGTCGTTTATGTTAAACCTAGACGGCATAGATCGCCTTGCATCGCTGCTGAATATTGTAAATATATCAATTTATGTCAAGTTAGTGAAGGTACTTATTCATAACTTTATTTTACAGTAAATGGAGATAAAGAAACAGTGTCATGCCATAATATAACACGAGAAGAAATATTAAAATGGTTAAATTTATTACGCACACAACAAGGCAACTCTAAAAACTTCCGATTGAGAAAATTATGGCATACAGATTCTCCGTCGTTACAAGGACCATGGACGCCATTTACTTTTAGAGACCCGAAATTAAATTTAACAGAATTTCCAAACAAAGAATTATCAAAACCAGTGTACTTACCACCAAGTGCCACCGAAAAACTAATCGAATTGTTCCAACAACAGCAGATATCCGCAAAAGAAAAGGAGAAACAAGATAAGGATAATTAAAAATTGTATTTATTGTTAATTAGTTCATTTTATAGTTAAATAAAACACTTATAATTGTATTATTTTCTATTTATTTTCTAAAACAAAATTTATACCTTACATACTTCAAACAAATATATACAATTAAGTAGAAATCAAATTAAAAACAATATTTCATTGCACTATTAAAGTCTCATGCAATCTATACTTAAATACTCGAAATTAATTTATTATAACTGGTAACAAATTAATAAGTTTCACTTATAAATAGTTATATTTTATAAAGTATGTAGAAAATTAATTTTCCTATTAAGAAATAAATCTCTATTTTATAATATTATATCAATATCAAAATTGATATTTACAATTTGAAATAATTAATATACATTATTGCGTTTTAGTTTAATACTGTATATTTATTGGTTTACGTAGAAAAATATAACATCCCTGCATTCAAAAATATTAAAGGCCAATTGAGTTTTTTTCTTTTTTTAATTCAAATGAAATTATATTTTTAAAGTGTTTTTATAATAAATGATTATTGCTGATAATTTAAAGGGAACATTTATAATTTGTTACAAAACTGTTGTGAATTGCATTATTTACATTTCAAGTAAAGAAACCAGAAACTTTTTAAATCAAGTGAAACTAAAACAATTTATAATTTTACAAAATACAATTTGTGATGTTTATTAACAGTGATTATTAATAATTATATATTTACATATGTACAATTTGAAAAAAAATTAGTTACGGTAGATTAATATTTATGTAAAACATACTAAAAATAATTCTTAGATGTTACATGATGTAAAACTAATAAAATATTATGAGTATCTCAAGTATAGGTAAAAAATATATACATATTAATAAAACTTAATTGTATACGTAACGAATTTTGAGCAATGACTCATATAAAAATATACTAGAGACTAGAAGGCAACTGTAATTTATACAATACATGATAAAAGAATTTTTTTAAAGAGGAATGCACATGAAGAAGAAACAAATATCAGTTATGATAGTGATTTACAACCATAGTAATAATTAAAACGATAAAACGCAAGTAATAATAATCGTTTTAATTATTGGTTCTTAACGATGATTAGTAAAAAATATTTTATATTAATAACGCAAGCTAACAATAATTTTATAAATAAAACCCATTAAAATTGTGCAATTAATATCATAAATGCGCTCAACATACGCCAAAGGGCATAAGTGCAGTCTCTGTAATTACATAACTTTAGGCACAATTCTTTTTTTTTTTTTTTTAGAAATTATTCTATTAAAAATTAACTAACTATACAAAATTAAATTAAACTTAAACACATATAATTATGATACGAATTTCAGTCCATTTTTAATAATTTACTGAATTCTTCTTGTTGTTTTTCTTTCCATTCTTTTTTCGGTTTCATTCTTTTAAGTTGACCATCCCTTTATTTAATTAATTAATACATAAATTAATCCCTCGAATTAAAATAAGAAATAAAAATTACAACTTACCACATAAGATCGACTAACCCGCCTTGTTTTGCAATAACTCCCTTCACCCGATTCGCGAAATCAATTGCTGATTCTCCTTCTTGTTGGTACATCGGGGGTAGGTACCAAACATCGCAGACAATCGCCCAACTTGTCATCATCATGTATAGATATTGCATCATGGAATATTTACTGCTGTTCCAAAATGCGTCGCCGAATTTTGGATCATATTTTATTGCTACTGGGTAAATTACGCTACCAACTTCGAAACTACCTTTTTTAAATTGCATTACTGATGTGTTATTAATGCAAGTTCCTTCAGGGAAAATTAGAATTGGTGGGTTCTTTGGGTTTGATACGTGTGATTTTAATCTAAGAATTTATTAATTTCAATTACTAAAAGTGCAATAACATATAAGGTTAAGATTAGTTATTAAGGGGAAAAACACCATTAGAACTATCAAAATTCTTTTATAATATGTTAGATAAACATGTTAAGAATATTTTATCAAAATTTTAAAACAAAATTCAAAATACTTCTGATGTTATTGCTTATAAACCTGAGATCCTTACGCTTGGCGTTTGAGCGCTATCTAAACGCGTTTTTCTCAAAACTATGTTTTTCAAATAACCGCGAGCGATAACTCAAAAAAATTTTAATCGATCAGAATGATTTTTTTACAAATTAAACGAACTACTATGATTTAAATAAATTAATTATATTTTTAAAGTTAAAATCGATGAAAAATATCTCAAAATTGAAAGTAAAATCTTTAAATTACTAGTTTTTTTACAATTTTTTTGACTGTTAGTAATAATAAAAAAAATATTTCATTTATGTAAAAACCACGAGGGATAGAGCTCATGCAAATTAAAAAGTCGCGACCCGTCCCTCCCGGATAACATCCTTAGAGCTCCACCATCTTTAATAATTTTGCATTAAAAAAATTATTGTAAATGTTAAAAGATCAATAAACAATATTTAAAAATTCAAATATATTGGATTAACTGTTCATCCATAAAAAAAATTAAAAATTCAACTAAAAGTCAGCGTTTTAAAGGTATTTCTCCCCAAAATTATCATTTCTAGAGTAAACAATAGTTAAATTTATCAGGAATTATTACAAACAAGTATTTTGTAAATATTTCTTACCTGTTTGCTACAGCATGTCTGTCTTTAACTTCAGAACGCTCAAACCAAATATGAGGAGAAGCCCTTGCAAGAGCTCTTTGTAATATTCCTAAAAACCCTCCATGTCTCTGACCAATCTATATAGAATAATAATCGATTATTTCAAACCCTACTACGAATTTTTTATTCAAACCAAACGAATTTTAAAGTAAATTTACGAATAAAAATATTTAATTAAATAAATACGCTTGGTTCAAATATTTTTTATTAAAATATACAATTTTTTTATTTCAAATGCATTTTTTATTAGCTTTTCGCTTCTACGTTCTAAAAAAAGCACATTTATAAAAGCTCTATTAAAAAATTGCATTTAAAATTTGAAGAAATTCTCAAGGAAATGTTAACATTATTATTATCAATGATGCAACATTAAGTCTATTATTAAACGCAAATAAACAACAATTAAACGATAATTTATTACAAAAACATAAATTTTAGTAAAATCACTTTAAAAGAATTAATATTAGATGAATCGTAAAAATTGTATATTTTAATAACACAACATAATAACAAAATTGTTAATAAAAAAAAAAAAACAGAATAAAAAAAGAAATAAAAGAAATAATGTAAAATAATAACGAAAAATTAGCATGAAAGAAGAAATTTAGTACATAAATAGAATGATAAAGCAAAAGCAGGATGATAAGTCGTTGATAAAAAAATAATACAAAATAAAAGAAAAACAACTGAAACTCAAATTGTCGATATTGAAAATACCTAACCTACCAGTGAATAACAATTATCACACATTAAAACCAATACATCAATTGGAGAAGTGTGATTCGCCACGCAAATACCATTCTTTGGTCTATTCTCCGAGTTGTGGTATGTGATCACAGATGATAGGGCACTGGACAATACCCCAAAACACATAATGGACACGTTTCGATTCAACCATGATTTGAAATCACCATCGGGTACATACCCCACTAACGCCGTACATAGAGTCAGCCACATCACCTGAAATAAGCACTTCGGGCCTTACAAACACATACAATACTCTAATACTCTCAGATATACTTTGATCGCACGATCACAGAATAGCTGGCTCCTCAGTTACCCTGTATAATATATTAATACGACAAGAAACACATATGCATTTCCCATAAGCAGCAATGAAACTAATTTTCACAAAACAATGTTTTATTCAATCATATTTCTTCATATTCATTCCAATAAAACCAAATGATTCATAACCGAAGGGCCGCAAAATTTTACTGAAGGGGCGCAAAATTTTCATAAGGAGTTAATTCAAAGTCATTTAAATAAATAAATAAAACCAATTGTTAAAATAAATATCATACAAGTTACTTATAAGAAGGAGGGGTCGCAAAAGTTTACTCGAGAGGCGCAAAATTTTCATAATGAATTAATTTAAAGTCATTTAAACAAGTAAATATAACAAATTTTTTAAATAAATGTCATACAAGTTACTTATCAGAAGGAAAAGCCGCGAAATTTACTAGAGGGGCACCAAATTTTCAGAATGATTTAATTTAATATCATTTAAACAAGTTAATCAAACCAATTCTTAAAATAAATGTCATAAAAGTTACTTATAAGACGGTAGGGCCACAAAAGTTTACTATAAAGGCGTGAAATTTTCATAATGAACTAATTTAAAGACATTTAAACAAGTAAATATAACAAATTTTTTAAATAAATGTAATACAAGTTACTTATCAGAAAGAGGGACCGCAAAATTTACTGGAAGGGCGCGAAATTTTCATAATGAATAAATTCAAAGTCGTTAAAACAAATAAATAAAACCAATTTTTAAAATAAATGCCCTACAAGTTACTTATAAGAAGGAGGGGTCGCAACAGTTTACTAGAGGGGCGGAAATTTTTTTATAATGAATTAATTCAAAGTCATTTAAACAAATAAATAAAACCATTTTTTAAAATAAATATCATACAGGTTACTTATAAGAATGAGAGGCCGCAAAAGTTTACTAGAGAGGCGCGAAATTTCCATAATGAATTAAGTCAAAGTCATTTAAACAAATAAATAAAACCTATTTTTAAAATACATATCTTACAAGTAACTTATAAGAAAAAGGGCCGCAAATTTATAATTCTGCATTTAAGAGTTAATAAACTTTTTAAATAATTTCTAATGATTATTAAACATAAACGGAGAAAGGGCCACGAAATTATAGTTCTGTTTTTTGTTATTAGAATAAGTAAATCAATTAATGATTCATAATTTAATGACTGAGGGGTCGCAAAATTTTGATTATGAAATAATTCTACAATGGAAGTATTTTATCATTAAAACAAGTAAATAAAACCACTTTTTAAATATTAAATATTTTTAGTTGAAAGGAGGAGGGGCCGCAAAAGATAAATTATAGAACATTCATGAAAAAAATATTGTTTTGTGAGGCACCTTAAACATAAATAAAAAAACTATCGATATTTGTGAAATGTAAAGTCAGAACAGATAAACAAAAGCAGCGATAATCGTTATGAAATTATATGAGTAATTCCAATAAAATGCATAATTTTCGTCGAACAGCGTCCCCTAGTTCACTCACCAAAGAGAAACAGGACTCTGTTGAGAGGAACATTACATCAATGGGTGTTGTGTGATTTGCAACACACACACCGCCCCTATTTGGCATGTATTCTCGATTATGATAAGTTATAACAATAGATAGAGACCGTGCCAGAATACGAAAAGTCATTACATAAGCTCGTTTGTTAATCCAACGCTTGAAGCTAGAATCTGGAAGGCAACCGATTACGAAAGTCGACAAAACCATCCATACAACCTGTTAATTTTAAATAAAAATTAAAAAATAAACGACTTCTTTTATATAATAATCACCAGAGAATCAAATTAGCTGTTAGTTAGTCAATAACTCATAATTTATAAATAAATATTAGCAATAAAATTTTCTAACTTTGATATAACTGTTATTGAATAAATAATTAATTTATGTAAATAAACTAATTATAATTATCTAAACGAAGCGCATATTAATAATACCCAAATACCTTCATTAAAAAGAAATAAATTATAATATTTAAATAAGCATTTCAATTATATACAGTGGCTCAAAGTTAAACTCGTACATTTCGTTAATAATTTATTCGGATTCTTACTTCTAACGATATGAAAACTATTTTTCTGTACAGCAGAAATTTGGAGGTATTTCTAATATTATGTAAAAACAACGACAAAATAAAACTCGTACAATATTTTATTAAAATCGTTATAAAATTAAACGTTTTTATTCAAATTTTTACTTTTAACGATATGAAAACTGTTATTTATTCTTTCTATTTTACCTTATATCAGAAATTTGTAGACATTTCTAATTAAAAACAGCGACAAAATAAAACTCGTACACTATTTTATTAAAATGGTTTTGTATTTAAACGTTTTTAAAGCTGCACAGATCAATAAAGAGAACCAATATCTTTTGGTGATCGATTAATTTTTACTTTAAACAGATAAAATAAGAAAAATTATTAATTAAAGCCGGTCTACAATGCAAAGACGGTAAATAAGACAAAACCAAAGTCTCGTAGAATCTTTACAAGTTGTAATAAAACTTAAATTGTCTGCAAAAAAAAATTTTTCCCCAAAATTAAAAACAAGGCTAAAGAATATTTTCGCAAAAAGTTTTAACTATTGGAAAAATTTAATTTTTAGTTTAATTCAATCATTAAGTACAATATAAGTAAATGAATAATAACAAGATCGTAAAATGATTTAATTTACATAAATATTTGCTGTACGAGTTTAACTTTGAATTATACAATAAACAAGTTTCCTTCCATAGATGTTGTTCTTCAAAATCGACGTCTTTCTCATCGAATCTAAACGCGTCATTAATTTTATAAATATTTAAAACAAATTACAACAAAAATAAGTATTAAAGATTTCTATATCAATTAGAAAACAATTTGATTTTAATCTTTTTAAGTTTTATTATCTTATCTAACATTTTTTAACTTTGATTTATATTAAAATTACTATTTATATAAGACCCGGCTTACATTATCAACTAAAACAAATAAAAATAATATTGACTTACCCCAATAAAACAAATCAAAACACGTAGTGGAAACAAGAAAAAGTATCGAATAAAAAACCCGCACATCCAAATAACAGTTAACTTCCAAGAAATAAACTCATAATGTCTATTAGTCCTAGTCAATAAATTCCAATTTTTCAGTTCTTCAGCTTCAAATCTGGACGTAACTTGATCTTCAATGATTGCTTCCACTCCCGCCTTTACGTAAATCAAACAATGCGACAAAGAAAAATCTTTTTCCTGTAAAATAAAACATAAAATAATATTTTTTTCATCGTTTAATTTTTAAATAAATTACCAAAGTCGGTTCAGTAGTTTCCGTTTCTTCATTTTCTTTTTGCGGTGATGCTTCTTTTTTAGTAACATGATTATTTTGCATTAATTTTACATTTAACGATGGATCTGGACCTAATATTAAATCATTTCTAGTAATTAAATTGTTGCTATGATGTAATGATCCATTTGCTTGTTTTGAATCGTCTTTTTGCGTATCAATATGTGGTTCGCTTTTCTTTCGTAATTCATTGGTACTATTTGATATCGTTTCTTCATCATCACTTTCTGGTGCTGTGTTTAATATTTTATTTCGGTTTTCTGCTACTTCTGCTCGGCCATACTAGAAATTATATTATTGTGTTAGTTTTTCTAGAATAATTTCCATGTATGTTAGATTAATCAAATTTTATTTGAGCCACGTCAGAAGTTAAATACATTTCCTGCCGGAACTATTAATCAGATGTGAATTTTAAATTACCGATCATTGTATTTATTGTATAATTTATGTTTTAAAATATTTCGTAATTTATGCCGTACAAATACATCTTATCAAAATCACATTTGTACATTATAATATTAAATATTTAGATAACAATTATTACAAATTGATAATAACAGTCACTAAGCAACACAGGTCATTTAAAGTTATGAATATATTATATATTTATGATAAATTGTATTTATATTTTAAAGCCTAAATCATATATTTGTATTGATAAATAATTATTACATATTTCAAAAGTTTTTTCTAATTAAAACAAAAAAAAATACAACTTAAATAAATATTTATTTTTTATACCATATATTTGTCCTTGATATATTAATTATTGCGATTATATTTTTAATTTTGATTTTTTAATCATTTATTATTTGATTAAATTGATTAAGTTCATTTAAACAATAGAAACAATTTAAACACAAATAGTAAGTTTTATAATTCATATAAAAACCAGTTTAATAAAATTATCTATTGATAATAAAATAAAATACAAATAAAAAAAAGTATTTCAAAATTTTAAAATAATATTTATGTATGGTAATTTTGT
>CM008239.1:3156166-3182261 GCA_002278615.1 Pogonus chalceus | reverse complement strand
ATTTAATAAATATAAACAAATGAATTATATATTGATTTTTTTAAATTAAAAACAAACAAAAAAAAATTGAATTTAAGTGTTAGTTCAAGAATAATAATGTTAAATATAAAAAAAACACACACTATATCATAATTATTTGTCCTATAAAATTGAATATGATATTTCAATTAAAATTTGTGCAAATCGTAAATTGTGAATTGCAAAAAAAAATTGCATGCAATTTTTTCACACAAACTAACCTGAGGTATATAACGATTCGTAGCCCAAGCAGTTAATTCTTTTAAAACCTAGGAATTTAAATTTATAAAAAAATATATTTCATATTTACGTAAAATAATTATTGCAAAAGTATGCCATTATATTGCTAACAGTATTTATATTAAAATATATTTCACTTGTTTAGTAAATATAAATATTTTGGCAAACAATTTTTAATAGAATACAATTTCTATAAATACTTTTATATTTTTAAAATACTATTATAAATAATATCTTTATCCAAAAATAAAATTTCTGTTATTGTAAGTACATTTGCACTAAAATATATTTCAAATCAACTATATCTATGAAATTTATTCAAAAATTTAATTCATAATTTATTCAGTTCAAAGTATCAATATTAGAAATATTTAGAAATTATCTAGAACACTATAAAAATTTAACGACGTCACCAAGCTACCTAAAATATATAAAATTTGATCAAAGTTCCTTTTAATTGTACCTTGACCAAATTGCAAATACTTATTAGTATTTATAGATTTATAATTATCAACGATTAATAATCTAACATTTAAATTTTATTAATCATAAAAAAATGTATACGAGCACATTGTTGCATTGTAATTAAAAATAAAATGATTTCTACTAAACTTAAACTTTAAAATAATGATTTTTTAAGTTAAAAGTTATATAAAATAATAATTTTTACATTATATATGTTAAAAACATAAAATGTTAGGTTAGATTCATTAATTAATAAAAAAAAAATATGTTGAATAACTTTTTTATGGTTTAAAACTGCGTAGATTTTATTTAATAACATTATTAAATAAATTATAATTGATAAATTTATATTAAAATCATATTTCTGGTATGATTTAGTAAGCACCTGATAAAAAAAAGCCATTGACCTAACTTCCTCAATTTCCCCTGAATTTATTCTTACATTTCTATGACATATTTTGATTTTTTACGTTTGAAATTTCAAAAATATAAAACTTTTTTTAACTCAATGTCAATTTAAAATAAAACTACGTTCTAGAAAAATTTTAAATGACATACCTCAAATATCATAAGAAGTATCTTGACATATAGTCTTCTAACTCCTAATGATTTACCAATTGACGCTAAAAATATTATACACAACATAAACATTAAAAACGGCGTCACCAAACACGACGCCGCTACAGAAAAGACCGACGCTATCCACGCCATGTTTATGACTGACATTAGTCCATTTGTCAGGTAACAGAAGCATATGATTTCTTTGACCTTTGACTTGTTGCTGTCATCATGAACATGTGATTTTGTTAAAATAAAATTTAAAAGATTTTTAACAATAATTTCAGCTTTAAATATATTTGGATTTCATTGATTTATTGTTAAAACAGTTTTATTTTTATTTAAACAATCGAAATATGAAACTTATTTGGTTTTTAATGCCATCTATAAACTACCCTTCCAAGTTTTATTATAAATGTATAAAAAAATAGACATAAGAAATATCGAATTATTATATAAATACATAAATATTATAAATTACAGATTTAAACGTTTTATTTTATTGATTATATGATTTATATATAAGATTATCAATGTAGTTTTAAATAGAATGTAGTAAGCGTCGAAATAAATAATTATTATGTAAAATTTCGACGTTTTAAATGTCGATAAGTTTGTATAGTCATGCGTATTTCACCAAGGGCGACTTGGATTTCAGTGAAAATTTCATTCCACAGCCACCTAACCTACAATTGGAAAAATGGCTGATTTACCACCACCAGTTAGAGTTTCTCCCTTAATTAAGGTAAAATAATGAAATAATGCATTAAATTAACTGTTTAATAGCTACGTCAATCATATATGTGCATATTACAAATAAAATCATTCAAAATTTCAAAAATTGATTGACATTACATAACCGATTACATCCTAAGTTTCGTTTTATTATTTTAAGTTCGGTCGCTGGAGTTTCCTAGTGGCTGGAATCCTCTACGGAGCTGCACATCAAAGCAGATTATCCAAAAGAGAAGTTAAAGTTCGTGAAATTGAGGAACAACAAAAGAAAATCAGGGATGAAAAGATCGCTTCTGAAAAGAAAAGAGCAGCAGAAGAAGAAATCAGAAGCTTAGAAGCTTTAGCTGGAATTAAAAAATGAATATTTTAATGCAATAGCTGTTATTTGTTAGTTTACAATTTTACAAACTGGTATTAATCGTCAATAAAATTATACCAAATTATATTGTTGCATAATTCTTTTTTCTTTTATTTTATTTCTTAAAATGTATATAAAATGTCATGTTTAATTATAAATAAAACAGTTCTACATTAAGTTAACCTTATTTTTTATTCGAAAATAAATTAAATTTATAATTAATCGGAAATTTTCTGCCTTAATTATCACTTAGGGAAAAATATAGATGGCACAACAGACATATTTCTTATATCTATTATAAAACTCTCCTTACAAATACGCCAAGCTTTTAACAAACTTATAAAATATTTTCTGCATCAAAATTATAATTAATTAAAACAAATTAACTCATTTAAATATGTGATAATAAATGAACTTTAAACTATTTCAAACGTATGATTAATTAATTAATAATTTAACGAATCAATAAACATGTTCTGACTCGAAATTCGATTACTTCTGCTAATGGAATTAAATTTATTCCAAATTTTAATAACAATTAAATGATAGTCGATAACAATTTAATTATAATTCTCATGATTATATCATAAAATAAAATTTGTTTTTTAACCTTACTTAATTGTATTTAAATTTTATTTTATGTAATGTTCAATTTTACGTTTAATTTAATTAAATTTGATTTGATTGTTTCAAAAGTAAATATTATGAATTAAGTAGGACAAAACTGAAATTTTAAACAATTAAAAGTGTAATAATGGAAACATCTGGGAATAAAAACAATATTTTCTTAGGTAGGGATTGAAATTAGAATGTTAAGGTGTTAAATCAACCTACAAGAAACCTTTGAGAAACCAGTAACCTGTGAAAATAACCCACGTTAAATTCAATGCCATGTTTTCATAATGGCCATGTAAGCCAAATATGGTTATGAGATCACTGCAGACGACAGAGTAGGTCGCTCAATAAAGTAGAAAAGTTTATGAGTCATACTTATTTACAATTCAATTTAATCAAATACTTATATTTTTAAGAAATTATATCATTTTTTCATCAAAAACATACTTGTTATCATGATTTTAATCATCAAGTAATTGTTTTAAGTACTGGAAAACGCAGGAAAATGTATATTATCTTAATTAACTCCGATTTAAGTTGAAATAACTGTTAAATTTTTGTATTTTACTGATTAAAAACAATGTATTTATCAGTTTTTAACGTTTTTAAAGTTCATTCGAGGGCAGAGTACTATTTATATAGCATTAAACATGAAAAAACCGTTACAGAAATAGAGATATTTGTCTGGTCTTAAAATAAATATGCACCCTATGTTTTGAAGTGCATTATTAACTATTTATGCCGGCTTTATTTATCTCGTATAGATAGTATTGTATCTACAAATTATTGTAATATCTAGAATAAGGTTTTAATGCAGGTTTTATTCGCATAAATTATACTTTTCCTACTTAAACTTCATGAAAGTATTCAAGTAAAAAAGTCAACGGCCTAAAACGAAGCCATGTGAAACAGATGTGTGAAAAGTAATTTATTTTATAATTACACTTAATGTAATTACCGAAATACCGGTGTTAATATATGAAAAAAACTAAAAATATGTATTACTAGTCAATATTATTAGCATAATATTAAATTTGTTGCCTTTTATGATTTATTAATTAAAATCGAATTTTAACGTTTCTGGAAGTTGCGCCCGCGCAGTTGGCTTCCTACACGCAATGCTGAATATGAATAAACCAATCAGATTTCGTTATTTTAGGCGTTGGCTATGACGTCATAAAAAGTATAAATAGCAACGGCGAGCTGAATATCAGATTATTGTCCGTTTAGAAAGCTGCATTACTAGCTTGCCCTAAACGACTTTTAACCGTTATTTAGTGTATAAAATTTATATTCTATACTTTCAAAATGGTATGTATTTACTTTATTAATATATTTAAAGTATATTAATTAAATTTAATAATAATCTGTCATAAATTATAAGCGATTTTTTTGATTGATTGGAAATATGTACGTGGCGGCGTCACTTCGCCATTTGTAAAATTTCGCCGGTTGGCTTTTATTATCATATTTTATGATATTAATTCGATTATATGTCATTTGAATTTGATGTTTTGAAATAATTTTGACATTTTTTTGTTGAAATGTAACTTGAAAATTAATGAAATTATTTTTTAATGATTACAGCGTGAGTGTATCTCTATCCACGTTGGACAAGCCGGAGTCCAGATCGGTAATGCCTGCTGGGAATTGTACTGCCTTGAGCATGGCATCCAACCTGACGGTCAAATGCCATCAGACAAAACTGTCGGAGGTGGAGACGACAGTTTCAACACCTTCTTCAGCGAAACTGGAGCTGGAAAACACGTACCACGAGCAGTTTTCGTCGATTTAGAACCAACTGTAGTCGATGAAGTCAGAACTGGAACATACCGTCAATTGTTCCACCCAGAACAACTCATCACAGGCAAAGAAGATGCCGCGAACAACTACGCTCGTGGTCATTACACAATCGGCAAGGAAATCGTCGATTTGGTATTGGACCGTATTCGTAAACTGGCTGACCAATGTACCGGTCTTCAAGGTTTCTTGATCTTCCACTCCTTCGGTGGTGGTACCGGATCCGGTTTCACCTCCTTGTTGATGGAACGTCTCTCCGTTGATTACGGAAAGAAATCTAAATTGGAATTCGCTATCTACCCAGCTCCTCAAGTCTCTACCGCTGTTGTAGAACCATACAACTCAATTTTGACCACCCATACCACTTTAGAACACTCCGACTGCGCTTTCATGGTTGACAACGAAGCTATCTATGATATTTGCCGCCGTAACTTGGACATCGAACGCCCGACCTACACTAATTTGAACAGACTTATCGGACAAATTGTATCCTCCATCACAGCTTCTTTGAGATTCGATGGCGCTTTGAACGTTGACTTGACTGAATTCCAAACTAACTTGGTACCATACCCACGTATTCACTTCCCCTTGGTTACTTACGCTCCAGTTATCTCCGCTGAAAAGGCCTACCATGAACAATTATCCGTCGCTGAAATTACCAACGCTTGCTTTGAACCAGCTAACCAGATGGTTAAATGCGACCCACGTCACGGAAAATACATGGCCTGTTGTATGTTGTACAGAGGAGATGTTGTACCTAAGGATGTCAATGCTGCTATCGCTACAATTAAGACCAAACGTACCATCCAATTCGTAGATTGGTGTCCAACTGGTTTCAAAGTTGGTATCAACTACCAACCACCAACTGTAGTACCCGGAGGCGATTTGGCTAAAGTACAACGTGCTGTCTGCATGTTGTCCAACACCACAGCTATTGCTGAAGCCTGGGCACGTCTTGATCATAAATTCGATCTTATGTATGCCAAGCGTGCTTTCGTACATTGGTACGTCGGTGAGGGTATGGAAGAAGGTGAATTCTCTGAAGCTCGTGAAGATTTGGCTGCTTTGGAGAAGGATTACGAAGAAGTTGGCATGGACTCCGGCGAGGGTGAAGGCGAAGGTGCCGAAGAATATTAAACAGTTTTCTTTTTTTACGGCCAATTTATATTTTATCATCTTTTTTTACAAATTGTCTCTGTTCTACTTTTTTATTTATTTAATGTCTGAGAAATAAATTTTTTACTTATTGACTTTTTTTTTTTGTTTTGTATTGCATTCCAGTATTCAGTTTTATGTAAAAGATGAATAAAATATTTAAAATATTGATTTGTTTTTATTACAATCATCAAATTACTCATAACTGGTTGTTTTTTTTATATAACCAGAATTAGATAATCAATTCAGAATTCATAGTTTTTTGCGTAAGTTACGTCAACAACTAAGCTGCCCTATCAAAAAATTACATAAATTATACAAGTTCATTCCTGATAAACTTTTAAAATGCTAATCATCACCTTAGGAGGTCTTTTTTTTTAATTTAGTAAAATATAGTTTGGAGAAAATGAATTTGAATATTGAAAATCTTCACTTAACTGCAAAATGTACACTTTGAAGTAATTAAATTACTGAAATTAAGATTTAGAAGCACACTGATACTTTGAAATATTAATAAACCTAAAAAAACAAACTAAGATGTAAAAGAAATAATATTCTTTTAAAAGGATTTTAAATTGAATTGAAAGAATAAGGACCTGAAAAGGAATAAAAAATAAAATTAAAGCAATAACCAATGAAATATTGTGTTTATTCTTTATTTACATTTACAAAAATGTATTTTTTCCAAAAACAAAGCAATACAATTCGTTCATAATATAAAATGCAAAAAGTATTTTTTAATCAATAAGCAAAACAGTTTTTTTAATGAAAACAATATTAAAAATACAAAATATATAATAAACAATAAAAAATCATGCAAATAAATATATTACAAAGACGATAATGCCGATAAAAGAATATCCGAACCGACTCGAATATTTAAAGTTTCATTAATTTGAGTAGCACCTTTATCTACTGACTTAATACCAAATTCTATCGCGAAATTTTTTGGTAAACATGTATTATCTTTACATACAGCAAAATTACATTCTATGTAAAATTTTTGTATTGTTTCGTTATTTACATTTGGCACACTAATTATAGTATCGAAGGAATCAATGTTATGTCCATTATGAGGTACGCAAGACCACGTTTCATTTGGTAAAATCACTAACCATTTCTGAGGAGCGTCAATGGTTAAATTAAAACCATTGATAAAATTACAATTTACATTTAAAATTATTTTACCACCTGAAGAATTGATATTTAAGGGTTTTTCAAAAGGAATTATACTTTTAAATTTCTTAACAACTAATGACTCTTGTTTATCACTTACTCTTAAATCTAATTTAGTAACTTTTTCGATACTTTTACCAGTAAAATGTACAATTTTAATAATGTGATTGTTAGTATCACATACATAGAGCTTATTGCTATCTTTATTAAAACACAAACCGCATGGTTCGCTCAATATATAATCTTTAGTATTATTGTTTGGAAATTGCAACGTTTTTATTGTATTTGTTGCAATATTTACCATTTTTATTTTATGATTGTATGTATCTGCTACAAAAAGGGATTGATTATCATTGCTCATTGCTAAACCTATCGGATGCTGAAGTTTTGCTTCACAGAGTTTTCCATCTTTGTCACCAAATCCGAATAAGTTCTGTAACGCAATTGATTCTAACTATTAGTTTAATTAATTAATATATTAAATAGTAATTAATAAAAGCATAACATATTATTAAGTAATATGTTGCAATAATAAATTTTCTCGAGAAAACGATATGCGCGCGGTCATTTTTCGGATCAGTTTTTAAATCGAGTTTATGGATTAAAAAAGGTCGGTAATCTTATAATAATAAACAATATTTATGTTTTTAATAATAATTATTAAGATTATATATTAAATTTTAGTGAAACATTAAATTGTTGTGAAATAAGTATAGGGAAATAAGGTTATTTTTATTTTAATAAGGTTAGGGTAGTATTGTATTTATTGTTATTGCTTTACAAAGCAAGTTCATTACCGGTCATTATCTGATATTTTTATCGATTTTAAGCAGATTTTTTGGTTGTATTTTGATAGTGTTAGACTATAATAATAGTGTTTATGATTCACGACGTTAAAATATAGTTTTTTCTACAAGAATGGTAAGTTTTTATTAAAATTTTCGTTTTGAAAGTTCTGTTAATAATTGAGCTATGAATATTTGTATAGCTCGACATTAATTTAAAAAATTCATGTAATTACTAATTAATTATGATAAAATTAGTGTTTAATTAAATTAAAAGTCTGAAATAGTTAATAAATAAAAAGAATTCGATATGAATTGCTAGTTGATTATGAAAAAATTAGTATTTATTTGAATTAAATTTTGAGAGTTTTATTATTAAATGTATTCCATATTAAAATATAAAGTTAGGGCTGCCAAAATGATACAAACTGAAAGCCGAATAATGCAAATTATTAATTATAAATAGTAATATCGCAGAACTAGTTTTCTTAAACGGGAAAATCTCGCGAAAATCGGAACATTTAGGAGAGATATATAAATTTAGATAATAATATGACTTACTGTTGGACTTTTTTCGCCACCGACAACAGGACTAACTTTTCCATCAGTTAGTGACAATCTTCTAATCGTCGAACTCTCACTATCCGCAATATAAACTTCTTTGTTTTCTTTGCACAACGCAAGACCAGAAGGTTGTGCAAACGCCGCGGCATGAGGATACGAATTATTCCGATTTTCTTCTCTACCAGAACCCGCAATATAAACGCAAGTTCCTTTTGTATATCGCTTAAATTTCCACCAAACAATATCATCTAAAAATAAGGCCCATATTTGATGTGTTCCCGCCATTGCAATCAACAAAACTTCTTTTTCAACGACTTTTTCATTCGGAAGATGAAAGCTCATATCCATATCGGGAGTTTTATAAATACATAGATCCCATGGAGATGATATTTCCTGCTGTACACCAATTTTACCACCAATTCGATCAATTCCTTGAATGCCTGTCCCGGCAATTGTTTCAACAGTTTTTTGTTTTAAATTAATCATACGAATTGCGTGGTTTTCTGTATCAGCAACATATAAAATATGTTCATTTTGGAAAACTAACCCTTGCGGGGAATTAAATCTAGCTTCTGTAAAATCACCGTCTTTAAATCCGCATATATTACCGATTTGTTGTAGAATCATCCCATCAGGTGATATAACTAAAATTCGATGGTTTCCCGTGTCTGATATCGCGAAATATTCAATATTATTATTATCAACGTCGACATAATTTGTTATTTTTCCCGGGAATAATAACGGACCTTTTAATTCAGGTAAAAGATAAAAAGACGATTGAATTGGTAATTTATGGTTTGAAATTTCGTTTGTTGATTTATAATATTCTAATGCGTTTCGTATATATAAATGAAGATCATCCTTATGACCTTCTCCCATTAGCATAATTATTGGACTACCGTTTGGTCCCAAAAGTAAAAGAGTTGGCCAACAATTTATTCCACAAGTATTCCACATAAAAGAATCTGAATCATTTACAACCGGATGAGATATATTGTATCTTTGTACCGCGGATAAAATATTCGATGATAGTTTTTCGTTATCAAATTTTGCGCTGTGTACACCAATCTAAAAATCAAAGCGCACTATATTGGAGTTGTCGGAATAACTTTTTTTTTGAATTTAACGTTTGAGAACTGTTTAATTTGTTGATTATAGTTTGTGTAGATATTTAATGTCTTTAAAATAGTTTAATGTATTTTTAATTACGAGAGGTGTATTGGCAAGTGTTTAATATACAATGTTTTTGCTTTATTTGTGAGTATTTTATGCAATTTATTAGTAGATGTTTTAGATTTCTTTTAAAAAGTACATATACTCTTTTCTTCGTTAGTTCTGTTTTGAAATGAAAATTTTTATTAAATTTCATTTAATATCCGTACTCAAAACTGTATTTTTCTTATAATTTAAACTAGATATATCAATATATTTTTGCGATTTTGCCTTATAAAGATTTTTTTTTTTTTTTTCAATAATCAAAGTATAATAGACGAAAAAACGGAATAAGTTAAATATATTAACAGTTAAATTAATTATAACTGTTAGGAGAATATTTGTTGCAATAATAATAAGTTTTTTTAAGAAGATTTCAAACTCAAAAAATTATGATACATGCAATGATTAAAAATAATTGAAAAAAAAATGTTTCTCAATGCACCAAAAGATATTAATATATTTATTACAAGAGGAAAAAATGTTTCTTAAAGTTCCAAAAGATTCTAATCAATGTATTTAATGAAAAAATATTGTTTTCTTCATATTATTATATAGGAAGAAATTAAATAACCGATTTTATTAGGTAAAAAAATAATTTATATTATATTAGTTTATTAAGACATGATTAATTTAAGTATATTTAGAAATAATATGTAAGAATAATGTATAGTTCTTACAGATGTGCAATTATTTTATTAATAAAATTGTTTATTTCAATAATTTTTGCAATGTTTTTTATATATTCAAGATTTCTGACAACCCTTTCCTACATAAACATGTTTTTATTTAAAATAAAAATACTTACCACAACTAAACCATTTTCAACCGAAAATTCTTCCTCAATTTCCTTTAAATCCGGCAAAATATGCATACAATTAATGCAACAATACGTAAAAAAATCCAATAGAACTAATTTACCTTTCAAATGTGTCGCAAATGAAAGCGATTCTTTTACGTTAAACCATTCGAGTCCTTTAAATTAAAAATGATGAATTAAAACAACAATTAAATCAATATTTAATTAATAGACAACGAAACCTTTAGGAAAATCATGAATTGGTGAATTTTTATTTGTTTTAATGAACTCTTTTACAATTTTATCACGTTCGCTAAAATCCGAAATATTGTCCAGCATTTCTGATAATTTTTGATGAGAAAAAGTTAAAGAATCTAATTCGTCGTAACTCATTTTAAAGTTTTGTAAGAATGAAGCAAATAAGAAATAAAAGATTTTGCACTTGAATAAATTTTTTTTGATGACGTTAAAACCTAACCTAAATATAAATGTCAATTAGACATTTACATACAGTGTTACCAAATGTTTATGTTAAATATTTGTTTTTTTATTATTTATTGCAAGGAAATAAATGTATGTATAAATATAAATATGGTGTTATGACGTAAAGTTTCATATCTGTTTTATGCATTGTTTATTGTATAGTTATTGCGAAATATTATTAATAATAATTTTGCATGCATGCCAACTAAAATGCATACGTCAAATTGACGTGTCTCGTGTACATTTAGCGGCTGAATTCATTTTAATCATTGTTAAGACCTGTTCTTGTATCTGGTTCGTGTTTACCGGCATTTTATCATGTTTAACATATTATTAGGTAAATATATCCTTTGTATATTTTTAATCATAGTTGTATGTGAAATAAAAACATCAGAAGTACCTCGTCCTAGAGGTGTACCATTATCTAGAGTAGCTCTATATCCTCCCGACAAAGACTTTACATGTTTTGATGGAAGTTTAACTATACCATTCCTTCAAGTAAATGATAATTATTGCGATTGTGCAGACGGTAGTGATGAACCAGGGACTTCAGCTTGTCCCAATGGTTTATTCTATTGCACAAATGCAGGCCATACGCCACTTATTTTACCCGCGTCAAGAGTAAACGACGGAATATGTGATTGTTGTGATACAGCTGATGAATACGCAACACCAAATTCAAATTGTGTTAATAACTGCCATGAATTAGGACGTACCGCGCGTGCTGAAGCTCAAAAACGAGCAGAATTAATAAAATTAGGAAGCCAAATGCGCGCAGAATTAAGTCAAAGAGGAGTTCTATTAAAACAAGAGAAAAAAGAAAAACTCCTCGTACTAAATAGAAATAAAAACGAAGCTGATTTAGTACGTAAAGAAAAAGAAGCCTTAAAAAAAGAGGCAGAAGATTTAGAAAACATTGCATTAGAAGCATATAAAAAAGTTGAAGAAGAACAGGAACAACAAACACAACAAGAAGATTCCGAAACAAATCGAAGAGAAGCCCAAGAAGCCTTCGATCGTTTCGATTCAAACAAAGATGGTAAACTTGAAATATCTGAACTTCAAACACGTCCAACTTTCGATCGAGACCGTAACGGTGAAATAACAGAAGAAGAAGCCCGTTTTTTCCTTGATGAAAACTCCGAACTTGAATTTGAAGATTTCTATTCTATTGCCTGGCCGAAAATAAAACCATTCATGATGTTAGAATCTGGAGTTTTCAAACCACCAGCACAAGAACAACAACAACAACAGGAAGAACCCGCAACTGAAGCTGATGATATGCAAGAACATGACGAAGAAGATCTTCAAAATGAAGAAGATGCCGACGATGGTTACGGCGATGAAGCAGACGATAATGAAGAAGATGAGGAACATGCTACAGAATTCGAAAAGGACGACACAACTCAAAATACTCCTCAACCACAATACGACGAAGAAACTCAAAACTTGATTAAACAAGCTAGCGAAGCACGACAGGAATTTAACAACGCTGAACAAGCATTACGTAATATTCAAACTGAAATTAAAGATATTGAAGACTCATTACAAAAAGATTACGGCACAGATGAAGAGTTCGCAACGTTAGATGGCCAATGTTTTGAATACACCGACCGGGAATACGTTTATAAATTGTGTCCGTTCGATCAGGTATCGCAAAAACCGAAATCAGGTGGCGCTGAAACTAGATTAGGACAATGGGGTGATTGGGTAGGACCGGAAGGTAGTAAATACGAAGCTATGCTTTATGATAGGGGTCAAAGTTGTTGGAACGGACCACAGCGGTCCGCTCATGTTCGAGTGCATTGTGGTAGTGAAAATGAGTTAACTAGTGTCGCGGAACCCAATAGATGTGAGTATGTTATGGATTTTACAACACCAGCAGCTTGTAATCCGGCTTTGGTTGAAAAATCTAATGAAGATGCCCATGATGAACTGTAATAAAATTCCAATAGATGTTTTAATTTAGACATAAATTTTAATTCTATTAAGAACTGATGATTATATTATAGTGTTGTGATGAATGTATGTATATCTGTAATGGTTTCTATCTAAGAATTTTTAAATAGTTCATTAAAAATGATAATATTTCGATTTTTAACTAGATTCCTATGTTGTATACATTTATAATTCCAATAAAATAAATGCTTACATCGCATTATGATAATCTTAATCAAATTAAATATATATTTTCTTTAGTAATAGTTAATATAATAATTTTGTGATAGAATAACATTCATTTATTTTAATGTAACGTATTTATTTTAAATAATTTGTTATCAACTGCTCAAATTCCTATTAATACGTAAGGTACTCAACATATCAGTTATGTAAAAATCATTTTTAATGAACTAACAAAATCATGTTTAACTGTTTTAAATTAAAATCGTAATTTCTTAGAGCAAATATGTTTAGTATTTTGTTATTTAATAAAATAAAATACATAAGATTTTAAATCATAATTTGTTTCCTTGCAATAAAAAAATAAAAATAAAACAACTGTTATATTTATAAATAATATATTTGAATTTATTTTTAATTAAACTTCCAATAGTACAAATGCAATAGATTATCAAAAATTATTTATTGTGTTAAGACCAAAATCAGTCTTGAATTTATTATATATTACAATAATACTTATATTACGGAAAATTTCTGGTGAAAATAATTGAAAATTCGATGTTTTATTATTTTCATAAATAAATATATATGAAATTAAACAACATTTTTAAAATACTGATTGAAAATTAACAAAAAATTATAATCTTAACAAATTAAGTAGAAATTAATTCACCAATAACAATTTACTAAATAAATAAAAATTTGAGTAACAATGCATATTTAAATTTATCGTAAATTATTGTAAAGTGAATAAATATATTTTAGAGCTATTAATAATTGTTAAAAGCGGGCGTTATTAAAATTAAATAATATAATAAGTTAAAATTAATAAAAATTAAAAACAATCCCGGTATATTAATTGTACTTTGCAAAATAGTTGAATAAAATGACTATTACCAATTTGTTCTAATAAAAATATATTAAATTTATATAATTATATTAAACTAAGTAAAGTACTTAAATATATATAACCACAAAAGTGTATAAAAACTTTAAAATAAGTTTAAATTATTTTGCGAGTTCAAGTTTCTTAAATCCTAAAAATTAATCGAAGCGAATGTCTTAATATATTAATTGCTTTAATAAATGCAAATGAAATCACTTTTGTACAATTGAAAACTTAAAATAATTTGTAAATTTTTCGTTGTAAATTTTTTAAATTGAACACATAAATCAATAAAATGAATATCAATATTGTAAAACAGCAAATTGCGTAACTATTTAATAATTATTGCTTCTATTCCGATTAAAAAACGCAACTGTCTGAAGCATATTTAAATTCGTTATACTATACATGAAAAATATCATTTGTTTCAATTCGTTTTTCCGGAATATTAATTTTAACTTCCGTTATATCACTTGTTACAGTTAAAATAATACTTGCCTGTTCAATCGCGATTTCTTCATTATTATTTGAATGTTTACTACAATCCGAATGGTCTTCATCAGAACTTTTCATTCGCTGATAATCAGGAGTTGCTGATTTATCAGAATGATCCAACGAATTATCAGAACTTTTACTATTATCTTTAATTGCAGATTTATTACTATCTTCCGAATTTTCTGAGCTTTTACTGCTATCTTTGATTCGTTCGTAATCAGGTGTGCTTGATTTATTTCCAGAGATTTGTTCGTATTCTGAGAGATCAGATGAGCCTTTAGTGTTTTCATCGTCTTGTAATTTCTCGTACGGTGGTTCAGAAAGTGTGACATCTAAATATTTAACACTTTCATAGTTCGGATCTGACTCACTTTCAGTTGATTTATTAATTGTTGCGTAATTATCATCAATGCACTCACTCGGCATGCTTTCATAATTCGGTTCATCAATTATTTTATCTTTTAATTCTTCGTATCCGGGTTCTGCTTTTAATTTTTTATTTTTGTTAACTACGGAATATCCATCACTAAAATTTTCAGGCACATAATTTGGATTTACAGTTAATGTACTTTTATTGCATTTTCCGATTGTTGAATAACCTACACAGTCACTAACACTTGAAGTTCTTTGAGGACGTAACACTTCGTAATTAGGATCGGATTCAGATGGGGCGCGTTTTTGAATATTTAATTGTTCATAACCGGGGTCATTACTTAACAAACTTTCGGGGCCACTACATAAATTATTTGTTTGCCAGGTGTTTTTTCTAGGCGAATTTTTATCTTTATTCAAAGTTTCATAACAATGCTCTTGTGTTATAACAATTACTTTACTTGTTGGAGACTTTTCTGAATCAATACTATGAAGCGATAATGCATCAAGATTTTTAAAATCTTCAAATGAATCCATTTTATGAAATGGTACATCAGGTTTAATTGACTGTGAAGTACTTGCTTCGTTCATTGATGCTCCTAAATCATCTAATTTCTTTTTATTCTTATGTACTTTCGCGTACATATCTTCTAAATTTCTAACAACTGTTAAATTATTATGATTTTCTTCTCCGTTTTTATCGATTCGAGAATATAAATCAGGACTAACAGATGGTGGAGGTGGAAGTGGCGAGTTTGCTTGACGTTTTTCCGGTTTCGGTGAACCTAAGTTTGCAACTGAACTGGTACAACTTGACGACGACGCTGAAAATTAAAAAACAGATGAGTTAATTAAAATTTTGGTTGGAAATAGAAGGGGAAATTAAAGAAAGCGGTATACCTTGTCGGGAATGGACGTGCGCGACATGTTTTAAACTGTCCACGCTGGGTGGTTGTGGTGCGGGTTCATATTGGTCATCCTCCTCTTCTTCTTGGGGTTCATTAGAAGTGGAAGGTCCATGGATTTCAGCTACCGTGACAGGTTGGATTTGCGCATATGTTTCACTACCGTTGTAAATATTGCTATTTGGTTCAACGATTGCGGCATACATTTCATCTAATAAATTTAATTTAAATTAATATTTACACATTCGTAAATTTAGCAACTATTAAATACCTGAATCATCTGATACAGTAGAATAATGAGGATCTAAATCAGTTCTTCTATTTCTAATTGCGGGAGTCTGGCTCATTATATTCGCTAAAGGTTCGCGCACGCTTATACTTGTATATCCCCCTATAAATTATTTCACATTAATTACAAAAATTTAATTTAAATTTTTAAACTTACTTGAAGAATCCTGCGAGTCGCCACTAAAATGTTGGGGTTGGGTAATCGGTGGAGTCATGTACGGTAATTCTTGACTTGCGGCCACACGTCCAGCGACCGCTGTAGCTGCAGGTATATCGGGAACAGGTGAAGAACTAGTAACACCATTTTGCGAGCCCTGGCCTGATGCTCGTCGTCTTTCTAAAATAGTTTGATCTACTGATACGTTTTCAACAGAATCATTAACTCGCGCAATATTATTCCTAAAAATATTAAAAATTAACAATTTATAAATTATTTTTTATTAGTTTATTTACCAGCTCGCGTGCGGTGTAGGTTCCCTAGAACTTTCATCGTTTTCTTTACTATCTGATTTTACATTTGCATACGGATTTTCACTTTTTTTAACTTTATCGTAAGGGTTTTCTTTCAATCGAGCGTAATTACTGTCCGATTGACTAATAGAACTTTGGTGGGATAAACTCGGGCCAGGGTCCACTCCATTTGGAAGTGTATGTCGCTTATTATATGCTAAAAATGTTAATATTTATTTATTTTATTCTTAAAAACATATTTTTTTAACTTTAAATAACGATTACATAAATTTGAAAATTTGTGGGAAATAATTTAAATTTTCAAGCATCGAAATATAGTAAGCCATGACTTCAGTAAAACAAAATAAGATCGACGACATTGTGTCTGACAGTTGCGTTTTGTTTTTGTTAATAAAAGCATAATAATAAATATTGTTTTGTGTTAAAAAATAATAATTTTAATAATATAATTAATTAATAAATAAAGTGTAGTGTTTATCAAGAAATCCAGTCTCAAACTTCAAAAATGTTGATTAAGATATACAGTAAGTACTTTTCATGGCTATCTTAGATTAGTTTAATTTTTAAAATTTCGAAAAATTAACCTCAATTACCTAAAGAAACAGTCTTATCGTCGACAGTGGCGTACAATTCAGATGATGTATCGCCACTAACTCCATTATCTGATGCTAGAACTGGTATATCCGGAAGACTCCTATGGGGGTTACTTCCACCAGGTTGTCTATAATAATAATATAGTATTAAAATATATTTTTACGCATTATTTGAAAATTAGGGGTGCAAGAAAATTAAAATAAAACAAAAATAAAATAATAATAATAACCTTTTAGATTGATCATCTGATTCAATATAAGGTTCTCCTGCATTTTGGGATACAAATATCCCAACAGCAGGTAAATGGTTCACATTTTCATCAGGATTGGTTATTTTCACCATGCCATCAAGCCCCAATAAATCATTCCTGTTGTAACATGAATAAAATGCGTACACAACAAAAAATAACACAATTAAGTAGCAACATATATAAAAATTAATAAGCGTGCAATGAAACAATAACATATAAAGCATTAAAATTAAATTGCGTATAAAAATAAATTCTTACTTTGGTGTGCCCTTTTTGCATCCACAAACGCAAACAGCTAATACGCTAACTAAGGATATAATGCATCCTATAGAATAAATAATCAATTCGTTCATTATTCTATAAAAGTAGGGTTATATTAAATGCCATATAGGCTTTTTAAATAAATCGTCCACCTTTTCGTCACATTATACTAATAAATTAAATATTTTTTATGTTTCTTTATCTTCAATTTCATTATTTGTTTATTGCTTTTTATAATTAGCACAGTCACACCTTTAAAAAATGTTCTATTTATAACATTATAAATAATTAAAATATACAAATACAAATTTATCTAACTTACTATTTTTTATGTTTAATGATAGAATAACTAATATTACATAAACTTAATTAAGTGTTTATTGATATTGACAACATTTTTTGCAACAATTATTATAACAGATTGACATTTAATATTTCAAGGCTATGTTTTGCTAATGTGCATTGTGGCAAGATGATCTCATTTCGTTTCAAAGAAATTGGCAAATTTCCTTAAGACATTAATTCAATTATTATTTATTAAAATGTCTTTTAAAATTCAAAATTTATTATTAGAATAAATTATATGTATGTGTATATTAAATAAAATNCTATGTAATTTATAATATATTAATTTATTTTTTATTACAACAAACTATTAACAAATTAATTTAAAAATAAATTATAACATATCGATATTTCTAAGTTGGTAGTTTACGCCTTTCGCAGTAATTTGCAGTAATTTTAAAAAACTGACGTCTTGTGCGAGTTAATTTTAATATTATTTTATTTTGTTTTATATAAAGTAAGTATTTACTTTATTTAAATAGACGAAAATTACAAATATAATATAATATTTCAGTATAAAATAATAATACAACAAATGTATAGGTTATATTTTTAAAGTTTTATTATTAATTTTATAAAAATGTCGCAAACAAATGATAAACAAACTATGACAAGCGATGAAAGAAAGGCAGAATATAGAGATTTATTAGATCGGGTAGAAAATTTACGTAAGAACTTGTAACTTTTAATTTAAAACATATTATTAATGTGTTTGTAATTTAGATGAAAATGAAGATACAGGGTTAGATACAACGTATCAAATAAATGATATTCTTCAAAGAGTAAATGCTTTATTTAAAGAAGCAAATATTAAAGAACAAAGTAAACATACAGATGAAGTATTATTAGATGCGAAAGTTATCGCAACTGCAAGTGATGTTTTATTAAATATAACTGAAGCAATTGATTGTACTCTTGATACTTACGATCCAATAGATTTTTCACGACGAATAGTAAGATAAATAATCCTCCTACAAATCCTATAATAATATATAACATATTTTAGCGAACTAAATTAGTTAACGACGACGTAGACGAAGACTCTGACATGTATTACGCAAAACTTATCGAAAAAACTCAAAATTATATTAGAAAAGTTCCGAATTTCTGTCCGTTTTATGGTCCGATCGGTGACCCAACGGTGCAGCCTAAACCCCCAAAAGAACGCAAAGCTAGAGTACAAAATAAAAAAGAGGAACAAGTTGCTAAAAAAGCACCAGAAAAAATAACACACGCTGATAAAGAAGAAGACAGCGTAGATGATACAGTAAAATTTTTACAATGGTCGTTAACTAAAATTTACGAAGAAAATGGTGAAAAACCTTTAAATTATTTTATTTTTACTATTGATCCGAATTGTTTTACAACTACGATAGAAAATATGTTTCATTTATCGTTTTTAGTTCGCGATGGACGTGCGAAAATTGCAATTGGTTAGTTTTTATCGCTGGTTTATTTATTGTTGTTTAATTATTGCGAATTGTAGATAAGCGAGGGAATATGACTATTTCTCCTGTTTCGGGTAGTGACGCGAAAAAAGCTAAAAAAGGAGAAGTTAATTATAAACAAAGTATTGTTTCTATTGATATGGATGAATGGACGGTAATTATAGATTTATTTAAGTAACTATATATTTTTTCATTGTTGTTAAATATTCATAGAAGCTTTTGATATATTCATTTGTTTATAAAAACAAATGCTACCTAGATGTTTTTATTTGTAGGAACTAATAGATGCGTTTAATATAAAATCAAATTTCCTCGAAAAATGGAGACAATTATGGGACGAAAGAAAAAAAGATAGTTAAGTTAAACCCAGAATGAATTTTATTTTAAAACAATTGTTCACGTCATGATTTAATTTTTAAGTATACATTGTTCTTTTGAGTATTTAAAAGATCTGTTCACATTTTTTATAAACAAATTAAAAATAAATAGTATAAAAATAATTAACAACTTTTGGTATATTTTATTTAATCAACAAATGTCATGCGTCCTGATCCGTGGTTTTTCATATAACGTCGCCACGCTTTATATTTAGAATTTTCAGCTAATAGTTTTTTCATATTTTCTTCTTCCTTTTCATGCCATTCATCGAATTTCTCTTTAATCCATAATTCTTTTTTGAGGTATTCTTGTTTTTTCTCTTCTTCTAAAGCGTCGAATTGATATTGCCCCATTTTTAAATATTTCCTTATGAGGTATAATTTTTCTTCTTCAGTGAAAGGTTCCTTGGAAATGTTATGCTTCCATATCCAAGTAATGTACCATAATATATATTTACTGAATACGTAAGGAAATGTTATTAACTGTACCCATAGTATATCGTAATAAGATGGTTTTGCATAGGCTCCTTTGATGTCCATGTTCTCTTCGATTACCTTTCGAACTACTTCATCAATATGCTTTTTCTGTTCAGTTTTACTTTTCCCTCTGTCTGATTTCTTATTACCTAGCATACCTTTTTCTGCGGCTATATCCATGGCACGATTTCGATATTTTGGTAAAGTCATAAAGTATTTAATGGCAGTTTCATATCTCTGCCATGCACTATAATATTGTATAATAGATATCACAGAAACTGTAACTATTATAACGATTCTAACATCTACTTTTGGAGCCATTCGTCTTCTATAATAACGATAGTAATGAGCATAATACTGATCGGGATTGTCCAACATATAATCGTAATCAGTTCTGGCTTCTTCATCTTTTAAAATTTCGTACGCAGTTGCGATTCTTTTAAATAATTCTTCGGCTTCTTTTTTGGCTTTTTCACCCTTGTGTAAATCAGGGTGATATTTTCTAGCTAGCTGTCTGTAATTTTTTGAAATTTCGCTTTTCGTTGATTCTCGAGTAACCCCCAAAACATCATAGCAGTTTTCTTTACCACAGTATAAACCTTCTAATAATTGTGCGTTATGTACTAAATTAAACACAGATAACAAACATAAAAGCCCAAAAGTATGTTTTACATTTAACATTTTTAATATTTCACTGCAGCTTAGTGGGCCACGTTCAAAATTCTGCAGTGCTGTCAAATAGACACGTTTGAAATTTTTATCGTAATTTCAAATCATTACCAATATAACAATAATTCCATCAATTATAAATCGTTCCAATAAAATTCATAAAACACTTTTTATAAATAAATAAACATACATTCACCAAAATAAATATTAATAATAAATTATAAATATATAATAAATAAATTAATAGTTTAATTTAACAGTTGGTGATACTTTGACACATACATAACATAACCTTAAAATTGTGCTACAACAAACGTCAACTAAAATTCCGCAAATATCCAATTTATTTAATGTGCATTAAATATAATAATGTCGGCTGCATTATTACGCAAAAGTTTAGCGTTGTGTGATCCAGATATCGAAGATTCAAGAACTGAGAAAACAAAACGAAACAAAAAACGTAAAGACCTAAAAGCACGTGTAACGCATTTAAATAAATCCCAACATATTAAATCCGATAAAAAACTATCGGTGAATGAAGCACGGCAGAAATTAAAACAAAAAGACGAAATTTTAAAACAGAATTTACGATTATTAAAAGTTAGTAAGAAAATTCGGAAAGTTAAGCTTGATAAAGAGTTAACTGATAAGTTGATTGAAAGAGCGATCACACGAAAACCTATAAGTAATAAACCGAAGGAGAAAAAGGTTGAAGAAACTGCGTTTACTGAGGAAGATTTTAAGAAATTTGAAGCTGAATATATGGATTATTAATTACTTAAACATGGATGAATCAGATCAGTTAGAAATATTTATAAATCATTTATTTTCTGCGTTAACTAACAAAAATTTAAATGAAGATGAATCAGTTGCAATTTTTCGTCGAAATAATAATAAACTTGATACAAGCAGTGATATGACTTTTCCATTAAATATAAGTGCCTGGAAAAAATATATAAACTCAACAACAGACGATGAAATACCAATCATACGATTTATAAAACAAAAATTAAATTTAGAAATTTGTAACTTCTTAATAACAAGCAGTAAATATTGGAATATTAAAATAATTAAATGTAACATTCAATACGACAAACTCGGTATATTTTTGGACCGCCCAATAGTTTTTGAAAATATTATTAAATGTATTTTATCTCAAAAATCAACTTATGGTTATTCTAAATTAGTTTATCCGGCAAAAATTGAAATTAATTTAGAAAATAATGATAATACTTTAGATTTAACGTATTTACGGATAAAATTATTAAAAGATGTTATTAATAATTTATTAAAAATAACAGGAAATCATGAAAATGAATCAAAAGAAATTATATTTTTAACTAATAAATCGAAAAGTGATATCGAATCTAAAAAAATTGTGTGTGGAGTTGTTGTTAGTAATAAATTCGGAAAGAAAAATACTGTAATAACATCTGAAGAATATTATAAGTACATATTTATTTTAAATTTGTTGTTATTCCAATTGAAAAATATATTTTTTAGTAAACGTACAATTGATATGCGATTAATGGCACAACATAAATATGGTATTCGAGTGAATTCAGAGCCTGGATGGCCTGATTTTTTCGAAAAATTAGGTAATGCAGCAGTTATTATCGATTTAATACATGTTAAACATAATCGACCAATTGTTATAAACATAGAAAATCCATCAGCGTTACATAGTAAAGGTAATTAACATATTTACGGCATTAAATAAATAATAAATAAACAATTTTAGGAGCTTCATTTATTTTATATAACTGCGCAAGATTATCAATGATTTTTAAACAATTTGATCAAAAAGTTGAATCTGGAATATACCCTAAATTACCTGAAATAAAAGATATAGATTTTTCGTTATTAAACCAATCAGTGAGTTAATTAATTAATTAATTAATTTATCTATTAATTGAAATATAAATTATATTTTTAGGAAGAATGGGAAATATTATATATTTATTTATTACAATATCCGCAAATGATTAAAACTTGTATTAAAGATATAAACGATTGCAAATTAAACATTCACAATTTATGTATATTTTTGGATTCTTTATGTTCGTTGTTTAGTGTTTATTATCGACGCGTTCGTATTTTAACGGTAAAATAAACATTTTTAGTGCAATTGAATTTTAAATAATGTAATTTTTAATATTTTAGGAGCCTAGAGTTCATTTATTCCCAGTTTTACATGCGAGAATATATCTTTTAAAAGCGATTCAAACTGTTCTTCATAATGCACTTGATATTTTAAATATTCCTCCTGTAAAACAAATGTAAATTTATTTGTAATTGTTGTAAAATTGTATAAATATTAAATTTATATCAATAAAAAGGTGTTTCTTATATAATAATTAGTTAATTTTGTGTTTTATTGTGCATTAGGTTCTTATTATTACGTTAAAGTCTATTTTTAAAAGTAACAGAAAAATAAGTATTTAAAATTTAGGATATACAATGGTCTTGAAAATACCTTTCGGGCACTAATAATAGGAATAAATTGCAAATAATCTGGTTTCTAGTTAAATCAGGAAAAAAATCAAACAAAAAATTGTAAATTGTATTATTTTTAATCGTTATTTAGTATTTTTAACGACTTTAAAATTAAAAGCTATAGTAATAAGGGTATTTTAATGAAATTATGGTGTATAATTATATATTTAGGTGATAAAAGATTATTATTATTATATATTTTAAAGTAATACAGGGAAATTTGCAAATATGTAAGTTTTTTGGTGAAATTTAATGGGTAAATGTAAAATATATTGGCACAGCTGTTATTGTTTAGTGTCATGAGTTTGACGTTTAAAAGCATGAGATTCACGTGACTAAGTATGCGCGCGTTGTATTGGTTGTGCGATTTCCGAACGGTTGTTTCGGGTATATTCGGCCAATGATCGCGTGGTTCCATGCGCACTGACAAGCGAGGAATTGTGTGCGTTTGACATCAATAAATAGCCGAGTGAGTTCGTAGGGCGCGGACCTGTGCACTCGTTAGTCCGTTATATTTCTCTTCAGTTAGTGTTTTACTTTTTATAATAATAAATATGAGTATTGCTGCGTTATTAGAAGCCGCGGAATACCTGGAAAGGCGGGACAGAGGTTAGTTGACACTAATTTATTAGTTATTTTCATATTTATTTTAATCTCCACGTCAACATGGCTTCAAAGTTATTTTTGTGCATGCGAATCAGCTGATTTTGACGGTATTGCAACTTGTACGTTATATGCGTTTTGTTTTGCAGAGGCTAAGGAACATGGTTACGCCTCTACACTGCCAAATCCCGATGATCTCAGAAGTGCATCTAAAAGGCCAAAGACGAAAAAATCTCAGGGTAGCAGGTGAGACAACAATTAACTACTATTTTCTATTAAATCATAAAAAAAACTTGCCAAATCATTTACTTTATTCATTGCATAATTTAAAAGTGATTAAAAAATTATTCCTTATTAAGTTTCTTTGTTTACTATGCATTATTTATTTATATTTTCTATTACAGGACGACTCATAACGAATTGGAAAAAAATAGGTGAGTGTATTTTTTTTGGTGTTTCGTTGTGATTAAATAAAAATCGCGTGTGTTTATATAAAAACAAATGTACTAGCAAGTAATAATACTCCAAATGTGAAAGTATACGCAAAGTTTTGGATCATCTGCTTTTGAGTGCATCTGTAAAATATGTGAATCTTGTGGGAATTTGTGCTTAAATATTCGCTAAGTTCGAATGAAGGTGATACAATGTGGTAGAGTGCATTTCAACAAGGCCAGCACTTCGCTTGGCAACCAAAGCGATTTTATAATTTCTGTTTGCACTTTTCGATCATTTATTGCCCGAATTATTGTAAAAGACGTCGATGGACTACGAACGCAGTGTTTTCTTTTAGTTCGTTGTTGTTGTTGTTGTTGTTATTGTTTATGTGTTGTTTTTTCCCCGATGAAAGGACTGTTCAGTGATTTAAGTGTTTTTTCTTTTTTAAATAAGTGAATAATGTGTATCATTTTGGATAATAATTTGCGAAGTTTTATGAAAAATATTGTGTTGTGTTTGTTGAGATTTGAGTAGCATGCGTACATTTTTTGTTCTCTGAGGCTTGTTTTCAAGGACGCTAGTGAAATCATTAATCACTGAACCGGTCTCGGTATTGTCCTATTCTCTGATTCTGGTTTGTTGCTTAAGTTTACGTGTCGCTGGTATGGCCGACTGCACCTGATTTTTATTTGAACAAACGTTTTATTTTTATGTTATCTTGATCAGAACTTGTATTTCTTATCAATACGTTGTTGTTGTTGTGTTTCGCAGTCGTTCATCATAAAATGGTTTCCGTTAGATTGTAAAATTGTATTGATTGAAAAAGTGAAAGTTAGGTAGATATTTGCTTGCATAATACGCACGGATTTATATACCATCACTTATTAACGTCATAAAAAATGCTTGCTTGTTTGTTATTGATTACACCCAGACGATTCGTTTTTGTTAAATAAAAAAAAAAACAACAATAACAGTAGGCTTGTATTATTTTTAAATAAAACATGTAAGATAACTAGATTATATGATATATATTATTAAATTTTTCCGTTCAAGTTCAAGAATGTTACATTATCTAAAAATAACAATGTAAAAAAAAAAATTGCTATCGCAAAATTATCTTTGTTTGCGGTTTCTATAAACAATATAAAAAGTTTTATTTAAATAATTAATTTGATATAATAATAAAATAATCAGTTCTTACGAAATTATTTAAAATATTCTAATAATTGCTTAATAGCTGCAAATATATTTAATAACCATAAAATATTTAATTGATTATTTTTAATTGAAAAGTTTTCGATATATAAGTAATATTCGTTTAGTAACAAATTATGAAATTATGTAATAAAATTTTATTTTTCGAATAAGCGTCATCGAAAAATAATAACTATAATTATAATAATTTAATTAAAAATTGTTATTATATTAAACTTTTTATAATGATTGTTACAAAATTAGTTTATAATATTTTTATGTTGGGTTGCTACTTGCAGTCATCGTAGAAAAAATTGTATATTTATATAACTATAAATGTATATCTAATTCCGGGTGTCTAATTTTGTTTGTTATGTAGGAAATTAATTGGTAACATTTTTATTACGTAATAAGTTTTTCGTTATTAATGTTAGAATAAATATTT
>CM008239.1:3088234-3101307 GCA_002278615.1 Pogonus chalceus | reverse complement strand
AAAAAAAAAAAAAATCAAATCTCAAAGTGATTAAATCAATTGTAACAAATGATCATGAGAAAAAGTTTTGTATATATCTCGAAAGAAAAATGCATCCCAAATAAAAATACTTGAAATTTTCGGAATCAAAGTATTAGTTTATTCCCTAGATGCATGAATACCTATTATATAATAAAACTATTTTAACTTTAATTTCTACAGATATATAACTTTTTCTTAAAATGTTTTTCGCAACACTCTACAGATAATATTTAATCTATTTTATCATAAGTGTTTTCCATTTTTAGTAGCTATAACAATATTTTTTCCTAAAATAGTACAAGAAAGAATATATTATTTATTTAGTTGGTCCTTGTAAAATTCCAGTGATACTCAGCGAAGGAATCATGCTAATTCTTTTATTTAAATCAGTTACTGTACAACAATAAATCATTCCTTTAGCAATAGTTTTCCATTCGGGATCTCCCCATTTATTTCTATTGCAAATATCATTACATAGTGGTGTTGATCCTGGGGAATCAACAGGATTGTTCCAACTTACAAAAGCTATACCTAGGCCTGTTTTTAAACTTATAACTACTTTCCATATATACATAGGTACAGGCAATTTATTACCACTTAAAAAGATATTTATCCAATTTCCATTGTCATTAGATAATTTGAGAGTATCAAAAGTTCCAGTTATAATCTAAAACACATTTGTAAATATTAATTTTTAACGAGAAAAAAGATCTCAGGTGGTCACCAAAAGATACTTATTATTTCTAAGCGATCGAATGAACTTCCAAAGTTGATTAATTTAAAAGGGAACCCCATCCTAAAGGTTTCAAAAAATCAATTTTTTTGCGTAACTCAATTTTTTTATCCTGTCTAAAATGACCTTCTAAAAGGGTTTATTGATATTCGAAACCATTGCAAAGATACAAAAAGGATTGTGGAAGCCGTACAATACGTTAACTACAGTACCGAAAATTTGAAACGCATTTCTCTCGAAACCACATTTTTTTCGGGAACCATTTTATGGAATCATTTTAATTATTATCGGCCCTGTGTTAAACTTTTTTTTCTATCGTGAAGCTTAGGATATTTTGATGTTTTAATTTTTCTATTTTTGATAAACGAGTTTATAAAAAAAAATTTTCATAGTTCATTTTTGCAATATTTTTGTATTTCCAAAAATTCTTAGGCTTCATGATAGCCAATCTAATATAGTTTATGTAACTGATTGACACCCATGAAGGTGACTTTTTTGAAGGTGTCTGCCGCGGAAAGCTACTACGGTTCCAAATATCAATATATTATTTAAGAAATTTTTTTAATAATAAATAAAATACGAGCAACAATATAGGGAAAAACCCCAAATGATTCGATTGTTATTTGACATTTAAAAAAAATTTTGAATATCGCTGTTTTTTATATGCTGTCAGGGTGGAGTCCCCCTTAAAGAGAAGTTTAAAGATTTCACATATTTAAGTAATTTTTCCTAAATATTTTTCAACCATCTTTACTAGTTTTGGAGTACATAATTTTTGATCATCTTTTATTTTTAAAACAGGTCACTTTCGTCACGACAGTGAAAGATTTTTCGGCAGCTTGCTTTTGTTTTAATTGCTGTTCTTAAATAATGAACTATATTGATACCTGATTTTTTCAATTTCTAAGTATGATTTACCTTTTTAAATGGATAAATAACTAAATTTAGTTTATCAACCATTTTTCAAATAAGTATACAAGTGTCCCAAAAGGGCCGGGATATTTTCAAAGTTAGGAAACCTCTCGAACATTTCAATCACAAAATTTAATCGTTGAAGATAGTTTGTTGGTTTTAATTCTTGCNTTCAATCGCAAAATTTAATCGTTGAAGATGGTCTGTTGGTTTTAATTCTTGCACAAGCTGAATTTTGTAAGGTTTAAGATGCAAATCCTTCCTTATAACTCTTTGTAAAGATGATTTTCGAACTTTTAATTCTTGATTCTTTTGGGACAACCTGTATATTTAAAGTCTAATATAAGCTTCAAAAACTATTTGAATTTTAATACAAAATAATAAACTGTATAAGTATTATTTATCGCCGTTTTTACTCAATATGAAATTTAAAATTTCTGCTAGGAATATTTGTGTATTAAAAACGCGTTAACAATATGTACGAGTTTTAATAGTTTGAGTCATTGTATATAATTGTTTTATAAAGTTTTAATAGGTAAATTCATTTTGCCAGAGTTTCTAAGTATTTAATCTTTTTTTTTCCCAATAGTATTGATAAAAATCATAAAAAAGATTATATTAATTTAACATTCATCATAATGTAAAATTATTTCAACAAAATAATTTTTTACACATTTGTAGCTTTATATCACTGATATGAAACTTTAAAATAACTTTGAATGACCTTTAAAAAGCTGATAGTAACATTTGGTTTATTAATTGAAACTGGCTGTCACTCATTTTAAATAAAAATAAATGTGACTCTTTTTAAATTCCAAATTTAATTGATTTAAGAAATATTTTTTAACATACCTCAAAATTATCATTCATTTGACAAGCTAACTTTCGAAGTGCTCGATCTAATGAATACCAATTTCCTGCGTTTATATTTTGCCACTGTGGAACTGCATTTATATAATAATACGTACTTAATGCGTACGATGAAAAAGTTGCATCCCTATCTGGAATTAAATGTCCTTTTGCGAAATATTGTTTATTTTGTATAAAATAAATCATTCTTTTTTTCTGGCCAAGCAACTCATCCAAAACTATTATTTGATTCTTTTGTGTATAACTGTTACTTATGTGTAATCCAGGCGGTAAACCATCAACCAAAAATGATGGATGATCTCTCCGCTTAGTATCTTAAATAAAATTAATTATTTGTAATATTGTAAACATTTTTTAATAGTCATTCTTAATTCTAGAGAAGAAATGCATATAAAAATCTTTTTGCAAGAAATAAGCAGAATTGTTTGGTAACCATAATTATTTTTATTAATTAATTTTATAAGGAAAATAATAAANAATCGTTGAAGATGGTCTGTTGGTTTTAATTCTTGCACAAGCTGAATTTTGTAAGGTTTAAGATGCAAATCCTTCCTTATAATTCTTTGTAAAGACGATTTTCGAACGTTTAATTCTTGACCCTTTTGGGACAAACTGTATATTTAAAGTCTAATACAAGCTTCAAAAACTATTTGAATTTTAATACAAAATAATCTTTAACAAAATATATAAACTGTATAAGTATTATTTATCGCCGTTTTTACTGAATATGAAATTTAAAATTTCTGCTATAAGAAAAAAAGAACCAATTAATCAAATGTAAAAATATTTGTGTATTAAAAACGCGTTAACAATATGTACGAGTTTTAGTTTGAGTCATTGTATATAAGTTTTATAAAGTTTTAATAGGTAAATTCATTTTGCCAGAGTTTCTAAGTATTAAATCTTTTATTTTCCTAATAGTATTGATAAAAATAATAAAAAAGATTATATTAATTTAACATTAATCATAATGTAAAATTATTTCAACAAAATAATTTTTTACACATTTGTAGCTTTATAACACTGATATGAAACTTTAAAATAACTTTGAATGACCTTTAAAAAGCTGATAGTAACATTTGGTTTATTAATTGAAACTGGCTGTCACTCATTTTAAATAAAAATAAATGTGACTCTTTTTAAATTCCAAATTTAATTGATTTAAGAAATATTTTTTAACATACCTCAAAATTATCATTCATTTGACAAGCTAACTTTCGAAGTGCTCGATCTAATGAATACCAATTTCCTGCGTTTATATTTTGCCACTGTGGAACTGCATTTATATAATAATACGTACTTAATGCGTACGATGAAAAAGTTGCATCCCTATCTGGAATTAAATGTCCTTTTGCGAAATATTGTTTATTTTGTATAAAATAAATCATTCTTTTTTTCTGGCCAAGCAACTCATCCAAAACTATTATTTGATTCTTTTGTGTATAACTGTTACTTATGTGTAATCCAGGCGGTAAACCATCAACCAAAAATGATGGATGATCTCTCCGCTTAGTATCTTAAATAAAATTAATTATTTGTAATATTGTAAACATTTTTTAATAGTCATTCTTAATTCTAGAGAAGAAATGCATATAAAAATCTTTTTGCAAGAAATAAGCAGAATTGTTTGGTAACCATAATTATTTTTATTAATTAATTTTATAAGGAAAATAATAAATGTTTTATTTCTATTGATATTTTACGCAAAAAAATTTTTGTTTGACTGCTCAAGATATTTTTCTTGATTAAGAAAAAATGAACGAAAAAATAAACAGTTTTAGATTCATCTGAAATATACACATATTACTTAAAGGGTATTACCACTTAGGATTTTTAAAAAAATGAATTTTTTTGGCATTTTTTGACTTTTTATAGTGTCAAGTTTCATTAACCAAAGCGAAAATGGAGGACCTATTATACGGATAAGATTAATACTTGTATCAAAACTTTAAACGCGTTTTTCTCGAAACCGTTTATTATCACTGGCCGAAAATATTTCAATCTATATGAGCATTTAAAATCTTAATTTCCACCATTTTTTCTAGAGTTTGAACCACTTTCCTTAAATATAATTAATATTTCACATTTTTCCGAGAGCTTTAAATTTAAAGAAAAAAAGGAGAAAAATAATTTTTTCCGGATGGTCGCCATTTTGTTAATTATCAAGAGTTTACATTGTGCATAGTCTAAACTCTAGATAATTTAATACAGCTTAAGGACTGTTATTTAATTATAGGTTTCATATCACAGAACTGGAGAAAAAGCTATATTAAGAGATCAAACCGAGCCTTTTAAAAATCATTGATATTCACATTTTATAGTTTAAAATTAAATAAACAAACTGCAATAAACCGCAAGAGAACAAGTATTAAATTAATCTAAAAAAAATCCTGAAAATGTTTTCTAAACGGCAACTCCTTTTAATTTGCATTTTTTGATATAATTATATGTTCTACCCAATGTTAATTACGGAATCAATATACGAGTAATATAATATTGAGATATTTATATAAAAAAAATATATATTTACCAGAAATTGAACAACCGTAAATAGTATTAATGGCATATAATGTTATAGCAGTATTCTCATTATAGCATATTTTATATAAAGTATTAAATTTTCCATTAATTGTGTATCCAATATATTTATAAACACCATTTGATGCACATGTGCCACGGTTAGTTTGAACATCGGCTAAAACTTTCTTTACACATTCTATTTCCTTCAAAGTTTTTGTTTGTCCGTTGCTCAAAATTCGAATTTTATTTCTACTAAGACATTGTACTTTCTCAAAATTTGCTTTAGCTGTTAAAATTTATTAAATATTTTACTATAAACTGTATCATTGTTAAATAATTGTGCTTACTTAATGCAAGTGAATTTCCTGGACAAGCAACAATAAAAATTTCATTTTCTCTTATATGCAATACACTTCCATTTGGAGGTAATAAATTTTCTTCATTATTGAATAGAACTGGTTCTTTATCCGCAAAATCATCAACATANTTTTAACATTTTGAAAAAAGTAAATTTTATTTTTCAATTTTTTTAGAAATTATTTTATTTAATACTATTACAAAATTCATACTATTCTTGTATAATTTTCAATCATAAATTGGTTACATTCTGTGCAACTGTGGAGTATTATTATGCATTGGTATCTTATAAGATAATATAATGTATAAACCCAAAGTGGCGATATCAAGTTGCTATTTTTTAATTATTAAAATACTCTATTAAATAATCTATCATTTCTATTATTTAGTATTTTTTTTTTAATTCAACTAAATTTATAATATTCGGAAAATTATAGTGCACAAAAGTTTGGTATTGATATTCTGATCTTTCAAACTCAAACTCGAGCTGAATCTTCGTTCCAAACTTGTTGCAGAATATATTGTAACAAGATAATCATTTCTAAAATTCAAAAAGTTAGCAGAAATTGTTTGTCTATAACGCAACTAGTCTTTAAATTTATTAAATGGATAATAGTATTTATTAAAAAAGCCAAAAATGAGAATAAAAAAAAGTTTTGCTTATTTTTTTTATACGTGTGATTTCAGACAAAACATTTTTTAAAAAAGATTGAAATAACTTATTTTTTAAACAATAAAATATTATTTTTTTCATTTTATTAAATAAATCAGGAAGTTTTATAAAACGATGTTTTAATAATGTTTGGTTTTGTTTAAATTTTGTTATTATTACCTTAAGAATTTAGTTAATATAAAAAGCCACAAATGTTATTGCACGACTAATTTCCATTTTCTAATTAGGTTAAAATAGCATAAGTTAATTATAAACTAATTTAAGTTTTATATAAAATAATTTCAATAAACTACTTTATATTTGTGTTTATAATTGATTGCTTTAGTCATTTGATTCCGTGACAATACTCTTCTGTGAATTAGTTGGTTTTAACTCAGCAACAGTCCAAGATGCAATGGACGTAGTTTCATGTATGAATGATGTATTTTCCTGTTTTAATGAACTCATGGACAAATTTGATGTTTACAAAGTAAGAAATATGTTTTTATTTGAATTTTATGGTACTTAAAATTGAGAAAAGGTTGAAACAGTTGGACAGGTGTACATGGCAGTTAGTGGTGCACCGGAAAGGAATGAAAATCATGCTCAAAACGTAGCTGATGTATCATTATGTCTGCATCGACATGTTAAAGAATTAAGGTTACCCTCGGGGATTGGAGTTGATATTCGTATTGGTAAGTTTATTTTTAGAATTATCTTTTTTAAATTTAATTAATATAATTGTGGTCGATTTCCTACCTCAATTATTGATTAGTTTCTACGTATTTAAAATGATCTTATCTTCAAAGGAAAAAGGCAAAAAAATGTTTCATGTATAAACTTAAATTAATTTAATAGAGATATATTACATTTTTTGAAATACTTTAATGTTACATTTATTTAGTTTTTGATTAATATATTAAATTATAAATATTATATTAAATAACAAAGTAATTTTATAAAAAGCTGATAAATAATTTTATTACTGCATTATTTATAAGCAAGAAATAATTTTGCCTATAACTGGAATAAATTTTTGTTGTTTTATTTTTATTTTCGGACAATTGGACTATTTTGGGGATTTCTTTTTTAAGCTTTTCAATAGAGACTAGTATAAGCTAGGCATATTCAAAGTTTCAGCTTAATAACTGTTTTGTTAATTGAGATATTTGCAAAAGCAATATAGACTAAAATTGCAGTAAATAGCTGATGTTTAGCCGTACTGATGTTGTCTTAATTTTTTGACAAATTGATCTATTTTTGAAGCTTTTGTTTTTCTACGTCTTTTGATAGAGCATACCCGAAATTTTATGTATTATCTTAATATTTTTCGAGAAATAGGTCTAATTTTGAAGTTCTTTTTTATTGTGTTTTTTGAAAGAGACTTATATAAGTCATGTTTATTTCAGCTTGTTATCTACACTTAAACACTTTTTTAAATTGCTTTTTATATATTTATGATTTCAATTTTCTATAATCAATAAAAACGTTTATTATTTACTTGAATCATTAAAATTATTAATTTGTGTAAATATTTTTAAGAAATTTTTAATTGTAATTATTTGATCATTTACATTTTATTAAAAATATTTTTTGAAGTATAACTAGTTATTTGGATGTAAACCAATAAATTGCTGATGTGAATTTAATAGGTCATTATCTTTTCTTATATATCCACAATTTCATGGACTTTTTTGATACCTTGAAATACACTTCCCTTCTCATTACTACAATTAAAGTAAAAATATTTCACTTACCAGTTTTTTCAGATTTACGGAGCTAAAAAATATATTTTCTAGAAAGTGTTAAGAGTAACAGGTGTGTAGTTGGGGTCATGAAAAAATGTAATTGCATAATCATTGTACGTTTAAATGGTACCACCTCGCGTTTAATGTGTTTCAAAAGAGCTTTGTAAAGAAGTAACCAATGTAAACAAAACCTGCGTATATTGCATACATAATTATCCGAATAAAATTGCGACGTACTTCACATTATTGAGAAATATGTCAATTAAGCGATAAAATATCTGCTTATTATTATACAATAACAATGTTTCGTGGCCCCGACTATATATTAAAATCTTTCTATAACACGATACTCTTAAAATGCGGTTTCTGTGTAAGGCGAAGTAAATGTTATTCCCGTTTTTCTCATTTTTAATGCAAACAAACAAAAATTACAATAATTAATATTCAATAACTAATTCAGTCTTTGGAAGGTCTACACAATATTTTTTTCACCACAATATAAACCTTAAATAACTATTTTTTAAATCCAAAATAAACATTTTTTTGTTTTCAAATATTTTATTTATTTATTTTTATAGCGGTTTATTTGTATTTTAATATCTGCTGATTATATATTGTTAAATAAAAGTTAAAATAAAAGATTTTTAATACATATTTTACCAATCGGATCCCCCTTTTTCGTTACCAAAATCAATAAAAATTATTTTATTATCAATAGTATTACATTTTATATAAAATTTATTTTTTCTAAAGCTGCAATTCATAAAACACAGTTAATAAAAAAAATAATAAATTTAGCTTCAACAGTTATAACACCTGCTATTACAAAGAAAATATAGTTGGAGCAAATTTAAAAGTCTAGCCAATGATAAAAACAATATTTATAGCTTTTGTTTGAAGACAGGTTTATATTCCATTTCAGGAATACACACAGGACCCGCAGTTGCAGGAGTAGTTGGGAAAAAAGTTCCAAGATATTGTTTCTTCGGGGATACTGTAAACACAGCGTCCAGAATGCAGTCTACAAGTTCGGTAAGATATTCATCTAATTTATTTGTTTTTAATAGCTTGCGAAGGGTCATTGTACCAAACAGTTATAGAAAAATTTGATTATTTTAGCCTGGAATGATTCAAGCATCTTGTGTAACTTGTAAATTATTACCAAAAGATCGATATAATATTATACCACGAGGTTCAGTTAAAGTTAAGGTAAATTTTATATATTTTAAATAATTTTTTAAAATCTTTTTATATTTAAAATATATTTTTAGGGTAAAGGTAATATGGAAACATTTTGGATTTTTGAAAAACCTGATAGTGACTAATTCATTGTTTACTCCTAATTAGTAACAACATAATTAATAATGTGTCACATTATTACGACTTTATTTGAAATTTATACATCTAGAGAGTAAAGTGATGGTTTAATCCTGAAAATGTAATTATTTTTATTTGACGAAATAATGCATTTTACTCCTCAGATATACAGGGTGTTTCAGACCACCCGTATATCTCGCGAAAATCAAAACGGATTGAGAAACCAAAAAATACGTCTTAAAATATTTTTAAAGTTCTATTGAATGGCATAAAATGAAAGTTCCACTCCCACCCCTCCTGGGCGGTGGGGGAGGTCACTTTGTAATCTTAAATGGCAACCTCCAGTTTTTGCTGCAGATTCGGATTCCGTGAAAAATTTTTTTCGATTCGCGAAAAATGGCGCTACAATTGCAAAAAACACCGCGAAAAAAGACCGCTTTCAGTGAAATAGAGCTATTTATCTTTTTTATTTATTTCGACATCTGGGCACGAGAGGTATTTTCAACTACCTCAAACAATTTCAAATTATTTTTTTATTATCATTTTTAAATTTTCATTTTAATTATTGTAGTTGTTTTTTTTTTCAGTATTTGTTTTTCGTATTTTATTGAATCGATTTCGATGTAACCCGAAATCGATTCTTTCTTTCCCTTTCGAGCAAGGATGTTGAGAAGGGGGACATCAGTACGACTAACGCTAATTTACAAAATTTCAACATGCTTTTATTTTATTTTTTGATTTTCACCTTAAAAATCGTCAAAATTGGAAAAAAACTGTTTTTCGCGATTGTAGCGCCATTTTTCGCGAATCGAAAAAATTTTTTTAGACAAAACCTTCATTTTTTATATCACGAAATCCAAATCTGCAGCAAAAGCTAGGGGTTGCTATTTAAGATTACAAAATGAACCAAACAATAAAAGAGGGGTGGGAGTGAAACTTTTATTTGATGCCATTCAATAGAACTTTAAAGATCCTTTTGGACGTATTTTTTAGTTTCTCAATCCGTTTTGATTTTCGCGAGATATTTGGGTGGTACGGGTGGTCCGAAACATCCTGTATATATTTTACAGTTAAATTTTGTCATTTTATGCATTAACTAGCTGATCTATACATTAACTGAAATTACTACTTTAACTGTAACATAAACAAAAATTTTTTGATGGTTTTTATTTAAAATTTATTTAATCAAATTAAAATTTGATTTCATAAGAAAAGTTCCCTAGAGAATAAATTGACATTTTATATATCAAAATCTAGGTATATAAAGTCAGTTTTACACTCTGTCAATGAGAAAAATATTTATTAAATAATGTCGGAAGTGTTAAACAATATAATATTTTTGGAGATGTAAAGAATAAATAAAAATAAATAATTGACTGTTGAATTATCATATATACAACAATAATTGTAATAAATAAATAAATATATTTAAAATTATTTATGTATTAAAATATATATTTTATAAAAAATAATTATAATTAAATAAATATTTAAAGTTTAATTAAGGACTATTTTGTTGTTTTACAATAACATGCATTCTTTGTTTACTTTTAATCTATTCCCTATAGTGATTTACTCGGGTGTACACCCCTGGGTAATTTGCTTCTGCACAGCCTTGACCTCAAGAAACAACTTCTTAAAATTTTTATTTATTGATATTATTATATATTTGATTTATTTAAATTAATTATATATTTACCAGCTTCGTAGTATTTAGAATCTATTACAACATGCAATGGACCACCACTGTCTCCTTAAAATATTATTGAAAGGTAAGTGTAATTTATTTTTCATTCATAAGAATAAAATTATTAAGTATATTTTCTTAAATTAAAATTAAACTTAATAAAATATAAAGTATTTAAATTAATGAAATTAAGATCATGTATCTTAGATATTCAAACTGACTGATTATATAAATATGAGATAAAAAAATGTTATTATTCATTTTTGATTGCAATTAATATTTTTTTAATTTTCAATAATTACTGTTACCAGGACGAAAAAATAATTCAAATCAGTAAATAATTTTCTTAAATAAGTAACTAGTTAAAATAGTATATTTGGTCATTGTAATAAAAAATATTATTTTCAATTTGATATTTCTTTGTATTTTGTAAAATAAATCAAAAGAAAAGTGGACGAATTTGACGTATTCTGCTATATTTTGACATGAAAGTTTATTATATTTAATAATAAATATCAGTAAGACTGAGCTTTGGTCGGGATTTTATTTTTGACACAAAATCTTAATTATGTAAAAAATAAATAGTAAGAGCAGTTTAAATATATGATTTTTAGTATATTCTAATATAAGGAAAATTATGCCGGTCTTAGTTTTCTTATTTAAAAATAGTCTAGTAAAAAGAGCATTTAACCGTGCGTTTTGGGAAGGCAGAATTTTATTTTTATATAAAAGACTTTCTCAGAAGCTTAAGTTTGATGTCTATTTGGCGCAATTTTGAAAATAAGAGATTTTTAGATTATCTTGGAAACTATAAGTGTTACAAATATTTTGCAACAAGATTTTTTGAAGATAATATTATTATCTACAATTTTTGTACATATTTTTTTGTTGTAATAATAATAATAAAAAAGTTATAAACAAAAATAAATGTAAAATTAAGTGATGAATGCACTTTAAGCGCAATATTTTTTTTCTATTTATATTATAGAAAATTTGCATCTGAGCTTTTTTGTATAGCCTGTTTCAATAAATAATATGATATACTAATATATGTTATATAGTTTTTATTATATTTTGATGCGTTTTTATTCCTAAAAGCGGAGCAACCAACGGATAATGTATTTATAATTTGAAAAATTTTACCAATAAGGATTCATATTTATTTGAAATTTAAATTAATTTTGATATATTTTTAATAAAATAATTATTACCTGACATGAATCTTTCATTCCTTCAGGAAAGCAAGCGCACATCATATTATTTGTTATTATGTTAAGTCCATAGGCGGTCTTTTTACATTCCTCATTTGATATGATTGGAACTGTGACTTCCTAAAAATGCAAAAGTAACTCTCTTAAACCTAACAAATGCAAAGCTAAATAACAATAGCAAAATTTAAAAATAATCTTTTCAAATTTGATAATTATATTAATATGATTGAAAGCTTACCAGTAATTTTTGAGATAAGGGTCCTTTTTCGTCAATAGCTCCCTATCCAGTGACAATTCCATCTTGCCCAGCAAAAGTTTTTTGAAGTGGAGGAAGACATACAGGTTTAATCATGCTACCCAATGAAACAGACTCATTAAGCCGTAATAACACTATGTCATTATCATAATTTCGATTGCTATACTGAGAATGTTTGGTAGCTTTGACCACTTTTTTTTTTATTAGTTTTGTTTCATTACGTACGGTACGATCATGTTCCAAAAAGACAGCTGAGATACGATTACTATCAAATCTAGAACAATTATTTTATTTCAATAAATGTATATAGATGAGGCAATGTTTGTTACGGGTAACATATAGTGGCTCACACTAAAAGTCGGATAAGTCTATTCTAGAAAATGTAGTTTAAATATTTATTTTTTATTTTTATGGCTTAATTTGTGAATTGAAACAATATATCAGCTTCAGAAGTAGAAAATTTGCATCTTATTGGAAACACAGTGGATTAAATTTAAGTATTTTAATTAGAAATATTGAACCATTTCATATTTAAGCAAGATAACGGTTCAAAATACACATCCATGATTACAAAAGAACAACTTTACTATAATTGTCGAAATGTGCAAAAACCCCTGGTCAATTCCTAAATTTAAATGTTATCAAGTATTTATGGGACGTATTGGGAAGAAAAATGGCAATTAGACATAATTTTAATCAATTAACGCCCAGCATCCTATTTATAGAACAGAATGAATTAAAAAAGCAATTGAATATAAATAAAATTTAAAATAAGAAATTGGAATAAAT
>CM008239.1:3063990-3087989 GCA_002278615.1 Pogonus chalceus | reverse complement strand
TAATATTTTTAATTAAAAGTAAAAATTTTGTTTATTAAATTGCCTTGCAAATAAGACCTTAAGTACTGAATTTAAATATTTATATGTAGTATATTTTTGGTTTATATTTCTAAATAATTTATAAAATGAATTTAATTTCAATTCTGAACTTTGGGAGAACAATTTTTGTTTTTACAAGTTTTATAGTATAATATATAGTATTTAAAATGGGTTAAAATATATCAGACAGTGTTCTATATTTATTTATTTTCTATCGCAAAAAACATGAAGTCTACAATATAATGCGCATGTAAACAGTGCTTCGAAGAAGTAAAATGATTGATAAAATGAATTTTTTATCTATAATGTTTATATTCAAAGAAATAAAACTGAACCCACAGATATCTTCAAGAGAATAATACCTACAAAATGCTTGAAAATATAAGAGTCTCCTAATTTAATAGATATTATTTTAAATATTCTTTGCAATCGTACGATTGTACTTAATTATTGTTTTTGTTATATATTTTAAACTAACTATTATAATTTTATTAAACTGACATTCATAATGCGGAAGAGTTTTTGTTTAAAATCAGTTTCTATATTTCTGTTTTGTTTAAAATGCGTAAAAAAATGAATCTTAATCAATCTTTCTGATCAATTTCGTGTTATATGTCTCATAGCAAGCTAATCTATAATCACAATATGATATCAACGAAAAATTTCATGTGCCAATTCACAGTTTTATTTTTCATTTTGTTAGAGTTATAATTTTTCTACACTTTAGAAATACAGTTTGTGCATTCGCATAAATATTAAAAATAAACCATTGCCAACAAAAAATGAAAATTATATCATACAAACAGAAATATTATTTGTATATTTCAGAAAAATTTCGTGTTTTGGTATTGTTATATTATAAAATATTTATAAACCGAATTTAAAAAAGTTATAATATTAATTATCTATTTTTTTCATCAGAAATTTAGCTTCAATGTCAGTTGTTAATTGATTGTTATGATATATTATACAATATTAAAAAAAAAATTGTTAAAAATTATGGTAAAATTAAGGTTTCTAGATCGAAATAATTACTCATCAGTATTTGATTTATTATATTAAAGATTCTAGAACAAACGTTTTGTAAGTTAAATATTGCTTTAAAATTTAAAATAATAATAAAATGTAATTTATATTACAATAAACAAATGAAAGTAACACGAAACTACTTTTTTATCTTTATTTTATTCGCTAAAATTTTGTTAATATCACTTTCTAAAATGTTGATTTCAAAGACTTTAAATTAGTTGAGTTCAAAATTTAAAGCAAATTGTCCAAGTCATTTTACTTAAGTACTTGAATCAAATCGTACTACCAGTCATTCAAAAGAATTTCAAAAGGCTTTTATATATTGAAAAAAAAAATATTATTCATATATATATATATATATATATATATATATATATATATATATATATATATATATATATATATATATNTTGATTTATGCACATTTCTGATCAAACTTACTAAAACACTTTTTGCTAATATTATTATTTAAGAATTGTATTTTTATGGGTTATTAGGTAATATTAGTTATATATACTTTCTTATTACATCACTAGTGAAATAATAATACTACAAAGTTACGTAGAATGTAACCATTCTATGATTGAAAATTATACAAGAATGGTAAGAATTTCCTAGAGTATTAGAGAAAATAATTTAGATAGAATCAGATTGCAATAAACAATACATAGACTATCATATTAAATACAAAAAAAAACTATAAAACGGACTTAAATTAAAATAAAATGTTTAAAAATAAGAATAATTGCAATTTAAATATGTTAGAATTCATTTCTATAAATAAAAAAAAACTAACATTTTTTTAAATTTTTAGAAAATTGCTTGTATGTAATCCCATAATTTTAATTTCTCATTCTGTTGTACTCAGATTTAATTAATATTTTATTAATTTTTATAAAAAATAAACTATATGTAAAAAATTTCTATATGATTATAAAAAAAAATGTACCAAATAAATATATTCTGTGCTTACCTTAAAAGCTCATATAAAATCCCATTAAAAATGTTTCCGTTAAGACAATAAACATTTTAGTAGTATTACGGTTGTCCCGGTAAATCGTCCCAAAAATAGGTCACTAATACTTATCAAGTTAATATAATACACAAGAGTACTTATTGGTGATCCCAGGATCCCACTTGAAGCAGATTTCACACTGACACACATAGCGCGCGCACTCTGACATGTTAACACTTCGAGAACCAAAACTATAGGTACTAAAATGAAAAATGAATTTAGAAAATAATTAAATAAAAGTTGTATAATATATATTGATAAATAAACATGAATTTACTGGTTTCTTTAATATGTGACGTATTACTTGAAACTATTTCTAATTAAAATGGTATTATTCAAGTTTAAACATGTAAATAAAAAAAAAAAATTGTATTTTATAATATCCTTACTATGTATTATAAAAATATATGCTGTATTAATGATTTTATTTTAGTTCTTAATTCTTTTGGTTTTTGGTATAAAGAAATTCTTTAAGACTCATCTGGATTTTATACTTATCCCTCTTTTTACACGGAAATATTAATTGTTACTTTATTTTCTACAGTTTTTTTTATTATGAGCACAAGTAACTATGTTTTACCCTTACCAGTGCATCTTTATTTGATTTTACTTCATGTAGAAATACGATTTATGTTATCAAATAGTTTTTTTATCCGAACATGAAGGTCGACTGCTTGAAGATTAAATTTAATTTTGTTTAATTTAAAAATTGTTGAAAGTTTAACGAAATTATAATTAAATAAAACACACAATTTTAAATGACAGTAAAATTATTATATTATCCAATAAAGTATATTTTGGCCAATTTCATTTATGGCATATATAATAAACATGATAGTTACTAAAATAGTACAAGACAAAATATATTATTTATTTATTTAGGTCCTTTTAAAATTTTAGTGATATCTAGCGAAGGAATTATACTAATTTTTTCATTTAAATCAGTTACGGTACAACAATAAATAATTCCTTTAGCAATATCATTCCATTGGGGTCTTCCCCAATTATTTTTGTTGCAAATATTATTACATAGTGGTGCTGTTTTTGGTGGATCAACTGGATTATTCCAACTAACAAAAGCTATACCTTGGTTTGTTTTTAAACTTTTAACAACTTTCCATATATACATAGGTGCAGGTAATTTATCACCATTCAAAAAGAAATCTATCCAATTACCTTTATCATCAGATAATTGCAGAATACCAAAAGTTCCAGTAATAATCTAAAACATATAGGTATATGACACATGGGCTACTTTTCTATATAAAACGAAAGACCATTAGTACATTCAAATTTGTATTATTTGATTTTTGCATTCTAAAATTATTTGTTAATACAAATGTCAACACTCGTGATTAGTAAATAAAACATTTGTCTTTTAATAAAAAAAATTAAAAATACGCAAAAAATTTAATATTTAGGTCCTGTTTTAATGGGAAAATAAAACATTGTTTTTCCTTTTACGCGGTACCATATCCTCTTAAATGAACCTACAATTCTAATTTAATTAATATGACTAATACAAAGGGTTTTTCAAAATATTCGGCTCTGAAATTTATATTTTTGTATGATATAACTAATAGTTACGGCTAAGCTTATTTTTCTTTAATATTTTTCAACCATCTTTACTCATTTCGAAGAACATATTTTTTTATAATCTGTTATTTATCAAACAATTCATTTTAATTACGACAGTTTACTTTTGTATTAATAGCCGTTTTTAAATTATGAATTTCACTGTTGACCAGTTTTTTCAATTTTTAAATATAATTTACTTTTCCAAACGGATTAATATTAAAATTTAGTTCAACAACCATTAAGCATATATTTAAAGTCTAATAATACACAAGTTTCAAAAACGATAAAAAAAAGAACTAATTCAACAATTGCAGGGATATTTGTGTATTAAAAGTGCGTTAACGATATGTACGAGTTTCACTTTGGTCCATTATATATTAGTTTTATTAAGTTCTAATAGGAAGATTAAGTTTGCTACTGAAACATATTTAAAATTTGAATAATTAAATATTTTTTACTTTTTAAAATATAATAAAAAGTTTCTAAGTATTTAATCTTTCAATAATTATATTGATAAAAAATATGAAAAAGATTGCATTAATATAACATTTAATATGATGTAAAATTATTTCAACAAAATAATTTATTACAAATTTGAAACTCTAGATTACTAATACGAAACACTAAAATAAATTAAAATGACTTTTAAAGAGCTGGTAGTACGATTTGGTTTAATATTTAAGGCAGATTGTTACTAATTTTGAATAAAAATAAATGTGAATCGTTTCAAATTCCAAATTTAATTGATTTAAGATTTGTAAATTAAGTTACTGGTCATTCTTAGGAAAAAAAGTTTTATCATACCTCAAAATTATCATTCAATTCTTGAGCTCGTTTTCGAATGTCGTTTTCTAAAGTGACCCAACTTCCTGAATTTATATTTTGCCACTGTGGAACAGCATTTATATAATAATATGTACTAAAGGCGTACGATGCAAAAGTTGCATCTCTGTCTGGAATTAAATGTCCTTTTGCGAAATATTGTTTATTTTGTTTAAAATAAATATCTTTTTTTTTTGGGCCAAGCAACTCCTTGAAACGTATTTCTTGATTATTCATGTTATAACTAATTGGTATCCCTGTATTATTTGGTAAACCAGCATCCGAAAATCTTAGACGATTTCTTTGCTTAATATCTTAAATAAAAATAATTATTTCTAATATTGTTAACACTTTTTAATAGTCTGCCATCGAATTGCACTCCTTATTAAGGTTTTTGTTTATTCTAAAGACGAAATGCACCCTAAAAATTTCTTTGTAAGAAATATTGTATCAGAATTTTTGGTAACCATAATTATTTTTAATTATTAATGTTATAAAGAAACTATTAAATGTTTTATTTCTTATGGTGTTTTTCCGCAAAACGAATTAATTTTTATATCTTAAAATTTGATTAATAATGATATATTTCAGCAACGATAAGATATTTTTCTTGTAAGTTACAAAATGAATGATAAAAAAATAAACGGAAAATTTAGCAGTTTTAGATTCATCTGGATAATACAATATACATCATTTTTTTTTCTTGTATTTTTTGATATTTTATAGTGTCTAGTTTCATTTCCCAAAGCAAAAAAGCAGTGACTATTGTACGGAACTAGCATTGCTGACTAAAGTTAAATTTCCAGATAAGATTAATACTTTTGTCAAAACTTCAAATGCGTTTTCTTGCTGAAACTATAAAATGTATTTATCTTGATCTCCACTATTTTTTCTAGAGTTTGAACCACTTTGATTTAATTATATTAATATATAACCATTTCTCGAGCGCTTTAAAGTCAAAAAAGGAGTCAAAAATCGACCATTCTTTTAAAATGACCGCCATTTTTTATAATTATCAAGAGTTTAAATTGTCTACGATCCAAACTTTAGAAAATTTAATATAGATTAAAGACTGCTTGTTAATTTTTTGATTCATATACAGAACCGGAGAAAATTGGCCGGCTATTCGAAAAAATATTATCAATAATCACATTTTATAGTTTAAACTTCATAAACAAACTAAAAAAAACCGCAAGATTATAAGTATATGTGTAGAGCAAGTGCTGTAAATTTAAGTTATATTTTGAAAATTTATTAAATTTCAGCATAATTATTCATAATTAAATAAATCTTCATTTAACGTGATATAAATAAACTCTATTTTACTCAGAGAACAAAGTGACACTTTATAGATCAATAACCAAGTGCATAAAACGGATTTTATACACGTTTGTAAAAAAAATTACTCATATACTTAATTACAATTTGTGCCACCTAATGTTTACAACGGAATCAATATACGAGTAATATATTATTGAGAAATTTATATAAAAAAATAATATTTACTTTCAATTGAACTACCATAAAGAATATGAATGGCATATAATGTTATAAGAGCACTTTTGTCATAGCATATTTTATATAATTTATTAAATTTGTTCTTAATTGTGTATCCAATATACTTATAAACACCACTTGATGCACACGTTTCACCGTCAGTTTGAACATCGGCTGAAACATTCTTTTCACATCCTATTTCATTTAAAGCTTTTGTTTGTCCGTTGCTCAAAATTCGAATTTTACTTCCACTAAGACATTGTACTCTTTCAAAATTTGTTTGAGCTGTAAATATTTATAAAATAATTTACTATAAATTGTATCATTGCTAAATAAATGTGTTTACTTAATGCAAGTGAATTTGAATTTCCTGGACAAGCAACAATAAAAGTTTCATTTTCATTTATATGCAATACCTTTCCATTTGGAGGTAATAAATTTTCTTCATTTTTGAATAAAACTGGTTCTTTTTTCGCAAAATCCTTATCATAATTAAAGTTACATCCTTGTAAAGAAATAATTTGTTAAAATCAGATATGTACAAATATAAAAATATGTTTAATAATCACCTTGACTTTTACATATAGTTATAATAACAGCAAAAGTAACNTTATATTATATATAATCGGGCGGCTATTTGAAAAAAATATCTATATTTTTATAATAAGTTTAATATTTCTAGGCTTAATAATTTGAGTAATTTTAAACTTATTAGAAAATTGAAAATTATTTCCCTAAATAGGAGTTATTCAAAAAATGCAAACAACTGACGATTTCTTAGATATTATACAAATAAATATTATTTATTTTTTCAATGTTTACTATTGAATTTGTTATCAATTACTTAATTAAGAAAGAAGTTACTTAAAAACTGCACAACAATAATTATATTTATTGGAAGATACTGAATTTTAAAATAAATCTTGAAGATTTATCAAGGAGGAACCTCACCCTAAAGGTTTCAAAAAATCTATTTTTTGCATACATCTATTTTTTATACTTTCTTCAATGACCCCCTAGAAAGATTTATTGATATTCGAACTCCTTGCAATGATACAAGAAGAATTGTGGAGGCCATACAATACGTAAACCACAGTACCGAAAACTTTAAACGTAGTTTACTCGAACCAATTTTTTTCCAAACTGCCGCGATTTTTGCATTATTTTAATATTTTTTAAAATCCTACGTTTCACGATAGCCAATTTAATATAGTTTAAGGAAATCTAAACGATTTTACTCTACCTTGTTTAAGGACTGATTCCGATGGGTACCAATGGAGGTGCATTTTTTGGAGTTGTCTAACGCCGATGGCTATCATGGCTCCGAATAATATTTTACATCAAAAAAATTTGTAATAATAATTGAAATACATGCAACAATATAGTAAAAAGCTCTAAATAATTCAATTGTTATATGTATAATAATTTAAAAAATTCCTGATTATCGCTGTTTATTAGATCTGACAGGGTCCCCCCCGTAAACGATTTTTTATAATGCTTGGTTTTGTTTACATTTTGTAAATATTATACTTATTTATTTAGCCATTAATACTATTGCGCGAATAATTGCCATTTTCTAATTAGGTAAAAAAGCACAGGTTCATTACAAACTTTTTGTCATTTGATTCCGTGACAATACTCTTTTGTGAATTAGTTGGTTTTAACTCAGCTACAGTCCAAGATGCTATGGACGTAGTTTCATGTATGAATGATGTATTTTCCTGTTTTAATGAACTCATGGACAAATTTGATGTTTACAAAGTAAGAAATATGTTTTTATTTGAATTTTATGGTACTTAAAATTGAGAAAAGGTTGAAACAGTTGGACAGGTGTACATGGCAGTTAGTGGTGCACCGGAAAGGAATGAAAATCATGCTCAAAACGTAGCTGATGTATCATTATGTCTGCATCGACATGTTAAAGAATTAAGGTTACCCTCGGGGATTGGAGTTGATATTCGTATTGGTAAGTTTATTTTTATTATTATCTTTTTTAAATTTAATTATTATAATTGTAGTCGATTTTCTTCCTCAATTATTGATTAGTTTTCTATGTATTTAAAATTATCTTATCTTCAAATGTAAAACGCAAAAAAAAAAATTCAAATATAAACTTAGATATATCGCATTTTTAAAAATCCTTCAATATTATATTTATTTAGTTTATGACAAATATATTAAATTAGAAATATTATATTAAATAACAAAGTAATTTTATAAAAAGCTGATACATAATTTTACTTTTTCATTATTTATTAGCCAAAAATTATTACGCTCATAATCGAACTAAGTTTATATTATATAGTGTTTATTTTTCGGAAAATTGAACTATTTTGAGCATTTCTTTGTTATGCTTTTCAACAAAGACTAGTATAAGCAACGTATGTTCAAATTTTTATTAATACCTGTTTTGTTAATTTTGTATTTGCAAGAACAATAATAACGAAGATTGCAGTAAATAGCTGATGTATAGTCTAACTGTTTGTTTTTTGATTTTCGAATTTTCTCTAGGGTTTATTATTGAACTGTATATAAACAAAGTTTCAGCCTAATAGCTGCTTAATTTATTAATAAATATTTGATCTTAATAGATGCATTATTTACAAGGATAATAAAAAACAATTACTCCTAAAATCTGAAATATAATTTTAATATTTTTCGAGAAATTTACCTAATTTTTAATTATGTTTTATAATATAGCTGTATTATAGTTGACGCCATGAATCAATGTAATTACATAATAATAAGCAGATATTTTACTTCGACGTACGATATTTTTTACTTTATTAACGCTTAGGTGATATAATTATCAATAATAAAGTACGTCGCAACTATATTCGAAATTTTTTATGCAGTATAAGTAGTTTTAATTTACATTGTTTAATTCTTTACAAGTGTTCGTGTATATAGCAACACATAAAACGTTTCAGATCGCTAGGCGTTACTTTATAAATGATTACGTAATTACATTGTTTCCTGGCGACGACTATATTTACGGATATATTACTATAAATCTATAACATTTAAACACTTTTTGAGTTACTTTTTATATATTTACGTTTTCAATTTTCATAAAATGAATAAAAACGGTTATAATTTTTTTAAATCATTAAATTTATTAATTTGTGTTAATTTTAGGAAATTTATTATTATATTTAAATTTATCATTTGCATTTTATTTAATTATATTTTAATAACATTTTCTTCTAAATTAATATGCCAAAAAATTGATTACAATTTTTTTTAACTGAAAAGTAAATTTAAAAAAATATCATTTGAATTATAACTTGTTATTTGGATGCAAACCAACAAATTGCATTTTGACTTTCAATTGCTGAGCTATCTTTTCATTTGGTCAATTTGATATCAAAGCTGATGTGAATTTAATAGGGTTATTATATTTATTTACATTTCCACAGTTCCATAAACTTTTCTGATACTATGAAATACATAACCTTTCTCATAACTACAATATATCATAAAACAAATGATATAATTATCTATATTTAAAGTTTATTTGTTATATTACAGTAAAATATATATTTTCATAAAATATTTAATTTATATTTCATTTATAATACTACTTTTATAAAAAAATTATTTTTAAATAAAATTAAATACAGGCTAGAATTAAATGTTCGAAAATCGTCTTTACTAAGAATTATAAGGAAGGATTTGCATCTTAAGCCTTAGAAAATTCAGCTTGTGCGAGAATTAAAACCAACAGACCATCTTCAACGATTCAATTATGTGATTGAAATGTTCGAGGGGTTTCCAAACTTCGGAAATACCCCGATCCTTTTGAAACACCCTGTATATTGTTAAATATTTAAATAATAATAATCTATTATTTCATTCTGTGTAAGTTAAAAAAAAACGAAAAAAATTTTTAATACATATTTTAAAGTTAAAACAAATTTTAATTTATATTAAAATCGAATACCCCTTTTCAGTTATCAAAAATAATAAAATTAATTTTATTATCAATAGTATTACATTTCATACATGGTGTATTTTTTTTTTTTAATTTTTCCTATAACTATGATTTATAAAACACAGTTAATAAAAAGATAATAAATTTAACTTCAGCAATAATAACACCTGCTATTACAAAGAAAATAAATAAAGTTCGAGCAAATTTAAAAGTCTAGCTAGCCAATGATAAAAACACTATTTATAGCTTTTGTTTGTAGACAGATTTATATTTTATTTCAGGAATACACACAGGACCCGCAGTTGCAGGAGTAGTTGGGAAAAAAGTTCCAAGATATTGTTTTTTCGGGGATACTGTAAACACAGCGTCCAGAATGCAGTCTACAAGTTCGGTAAAATATTCATCTAATTTATTTGTTTTTAATAGCTTACAATGGGTTATTGTACCAAACAGTTATAGAAAAATTTGATTATTTTAGCCTGGAATGATTCAAGCATCTTGTGTAACTTGTAAATTATTACCAAAAGATCGATATAATATTATACCACGAGGTTCAGTTAAAGTTAAGGTAAATTTTATATATTTTAAATAATTTTTTAAAATCTTTTTATATTTAAAATATATTTTTAGGGTAAAGGTAATATGGAAACATTTTGGATTTTTGAAAAACCTGATAGTGACTAATTCATTGTTTACTCCTAATTAGTAACAACATAATTAATAATGTGTCACATTATTACGACTTTATTTGAAATTTATACATCTAGAGAGTAAAGTGATGGTTTAATCCTGAAAATGTAATTATTTTTATTTGAAGAAATAATGCATTTTACTCCTCAGATATACAGGGTGTTTCAGACCACCCGTACCACCCGTATATCTCGCGAAAATCAAAACGGATTGAGAAACCAAAAAATACGTCTTAAAATATTTTTAAAGTTCTATTGCATGACACCAAATGAAAGTTCCACTCCCACCCCTCCTGGGCAATGGGAGGGGTCATTTTGTAATCCTAAATGGCAACCCCCAGTTTTTGCTGCAAATTCGGATTCCGTGATATAAAAAATTAAGGTTATGTCTAAAAAATTTTTTCGATTCGCGAAAAATAATTATTGTAGTTGTTTTTTTTTCAGTATTTGTTTTTCGTATTCTATTGAATCGATTTCGATTTAATTCGAAATTCATTCTTTCTTTCCCTTTCGAGTAAGGATGTTGAGAAGGGGGGCATCAGTACGACTAACAATAATTTACAAAATTTCAACATGCTTTTACTTTATTTTTCGATTTTCACCTTAAAAATCGTCAAAATTAGAAAAAACTGTTTCGCGAATCGAAAAAATTTTTTTATACAAAACCTTCATTTTTTATATAACGGAATCCGAATCTGCAGAAAAACTGGGGGTTGCTATTTAAGATTACAAAGTGACCCCCCCTCCGGCCAGGAGAGTTGGGAGTGGAACTTTTATTTGATGCCATTCAGTAGAACTTTAAAAATCTTATTGGACGTATTTTTTGGTTTCTCAATCCGTTTTGATTTTCGCGAGTTATTCGGGTGGTACGGGTGGTCTGAAACTCCCTGTATACATTTTACACATTTAAATTTTTGACATTTTATGCAGTACTCAATCTATTGACCATTGAGACCATGACAGATGTATACATTAACTAGCGGATCTATACATTAACTGAAATTCCTACTTTAACTGTAACATAAACAAACATTTTCTGACGGCTTTTATTTAAAATTTATTTAATCAAATTAAAATTTGATTTCATAAGCAAAGTTCCCTAGAGAATAGAGTGACACTTTATATATCAAAATCAAGGTATATAAAGTTGATTTTACACTCTGTCATGAGAAAAATATCTATTAAATAATGTTGGAAGTGTTTAATAATATAATATTTTTGGAGATGTAAAGAATAAATAAAAATAAATAATTGACTGTTGAATTATCATATATACAACAATAACTGTAATAAATAAATAAATATATTTAAAATTATTTATGTATTAAAATATATATTTTATAAAAAATAATTATAATTAAATAAATATTAAAAGTTGAATTAAGAACTATTTTGTTGTTTCACAATAACATGCATCCCTTGTATTACTTTTAATCCATTCTCTATAGTGATTTACTCGGGTGTACACCCCTGGGTAATTTGCTTCAGCACAGCCTTGACCCCAAGAAACAACTCCTTAAAATTTTTATTTATTGATATTATTATATATTTGATTTATTTAAATTAATTATATATTTACCAGCTTCGTAGTATTTAGAATCTATTACAACATGCAATGGACCACCACTGTCTCCTTAAAATATTATTGAAAGGTAAGTGTAATTTATTTTTCATTCATAAGAATAAAATTATTAAGTATATTTTCTTAAATTAAAATTAAACTTAATAAAATATAAAGTATTTAAATTAATGAAATTAAGATTATGTATCTTAGATATTCAAACTGACTGATTATATAAATATGAGATAAAAAAATGTTATTATTCATTTTTGATTGCAATTAATATTTTTTTTAATTTTCAATAATTACTGTTACCAAAACGAAAAAATAATTCAAATCAGTAAATATTTTTCTTAAATAAGTAACTAGTCAAAATGGTATATTTGGTCATGGTAATAAAAAAATATTGTTTCGAATTTGATATTTCTTTGTATTTTGTAAAATAAATCAAAAAAATAGTGGACGAATTTGACGTACTCTGCTATATTTTGACATGAAAGTTAATTATATTTAATAATAAATATCAGTGAGACCGAGCTTTGGTCGAGATTTTATTTTTGACACAAAATCTTAATTATGTAAAAAATAAATTCCGAAAATTATGTAGATTGTTCTGTAGTAAGAGCAGTTTAAACATTTGATTTTTAGTAAATTCTAATATAAGGAAAATCATGTCGGTCTTAGTTTTCTCATTTAAAAATAGTCTAGCAAAAAGAGCTTTTTACCGTGCGTTTTGGAAAGGCAGCAATTTTATTTTTTATCATATAAAAGACTTTCTCAGAAGCTTAAGTTTGAGTTTTCGNCGATGCTTATTTACCAATAAGGATTCTTATTTATTTGAAATTTAAATTAATTTTGATATATTTTTAATAAAATAATTATTACCTGACATGAATCTTTCATTCCTTCAGGAAAACCAGCGCACATCATATTATTTGTTATTCTGTTAGGTCCATAGGCGGTCTTTTTACATTCCTCATTTGATATGATTGGAACTGTAACTTCCTAAAAATGCAAAATTAACTCTCTTAAACCTAACAAAACTAAATAAAAATAGCAAAATTTAAAAATAGTCTTTTCAAATTTATTAATTATATTAATATGATTGAAAGCTTACTAGTAATTTTTGAGATAAGGGTCCTTTTTCGTCAATAGCTCCCCATCCAGTGACAATTCCATCTTGTCCAGCAAAAGTTTTTTGAAGTGGAGGAAGACATACAGGTCTAATCATGCTACCCAATGGAACAGACTCATTAAGCCTTAATAACGCTATGTCATTATCATAATTTCGATTGCTATACTGAGGATGTTTGGTAGCTTTGACCACTTTTCTTTTGATTATTTTTGTTTCATTACGTACGGTACGATCATGCTCCAAAAAGACAGCTGAGATACGATTACTATCAAATCTGGAACAATTATTATATCTCAATAAATGTATACAGATGAGAAAATGCTTGTTACTGGTAACATATAGTGGCTCACACTAAAAGTCAGATAAGTTTATTCTAGAAGTTGTAGTTAAATATTTTAACTTTATGAAATATTTATTTTTTAGTTTTATAATTTAAATCGTGAATTGAAATAATATACCAGCTTCAGGAGTAGGAAATTTGCATCTTATTGGAAACACAGTGGATTAAGTTTAAGTATTTAAATTAGAAATATTGAACTATTTCATATTTTAGCAAGATAACGATTCAAAATACACATCCATGATTACAAAAGAATAACTTTACTATAATTGTCAAAAAAAATGTTTAAGTTGATATTATTTTTCATAATTTATTTTAATTATTATATTTAATTGTAAATTATAAAGGGAGTAACTTCTTATTTTTAATGCTTAATTCTTATTAAACAAGGATTGTTTTATCTTATGGAAAGAATTTTTTTGTAAAAATATTTATAGTTGATAAATAAGGCTGCCCTATAAATATGACACTGGGCTTAAGTGTTATCTAAAAGACAGGAAACATGGTTATTGTATATGTACTTCTTCTATTATTCTTATAAAGAAATGTGTATCATATATTCAGTGATATTTTCAAACACATTTATTTGTTTAAACATTAGTTGTGCGTTAATGGGTTAATAAAGAAACCCTGAAAAGAGACTTATAAGAAAAATAAAGGACAATTGAGCTGTCTTTAGATTAAAAAAAAAACTTGTAGAATTAATGCCAAGGAGTCTTGAGACCATGAGGAAGCAAATCAGCCTGTTCATAAAATATTTTTTTTGAAAATTGTTTTATATTTTTATGACTTTGAGTGTGATATTTAATTTTGTTATTTTTGAATAATAGTGACAATAATTTATTTATTAATATAATTAATTATTTAAGAAGTAAAAATAAAATAAATAAATAAATAAAAATAATAAACTATTTCTAAGAAGACTTCTTCAAATCAAATGTGAGTCACTATATGTTACGTTGAATCTCCATTTTATTTTTGTTATTAGTAAATCTGATAGGTAATTAATTTTAATATTATAATTTTCTAATTAAAACTCTTAGCATTATATTTTCTTAATTATTAAAATTAATTATGAAACCTTCCAGTTAAATTTAAAATAAATTCTATATTTGCACTTACCCATCAATACAATGAGCTGCAGTTAAAACATATCGATCACTAATTAATGAACCTCCACAATAAAATCTGGATCCATATTTAAGAAGCGTCATCCAAGGATATTCATTAACTTGAGTTTCTNTATAAACATAAACAGGGCTAGTCAAGGGGTATAGTGAGTGCGGTGCAATTAGACCCTTGATTTTAGAGGGTTCCGAAAAATAAAAACACAGCATATGATAATAAATTAAAATAATATTTTTTTGCTGGTGAGAGCTCCAAAAAGATTTTACACCAAAACCCCGAATTAATTAAATTTTTACTAAAGCTATTTATGGTATAAAAATATTTCTTTTAAGCAACTAGTATTTTATCAAATAAAATATTACAGTTAAAAATTTTAATTTTCTTATCTAATTGAATATTTTTCATATAGTTAGTTTTCTCTTTTAGTCTTAGTAAAAAAATAAATAATGCTTTTACCGCATTGAGGGCAATTTTCCGGTGGAGTTAATACTTCTGTAGTTGGCTTAGGAGTGATTCCAGCAATTCCTAAAATCCATTGCAGAATTCCGGTTCGATTTCGATCTGGTTCGTTAATTTCGCTAGTTACTTCCACGGCATTTGGTCCAGGAATCGAAATATTTGGGGGTAATTCATTAAAAGCGTTAGGGTTATTATGGAAAAAGGGTGTTCTGTTATTTTCTATTGATGATTCATCTTCATTTTCTGTATCTACGAAACGTATCTGCAAAAAAATATATAAAAATTCTATATTGTTAATATAAAACTGATTAATTATAATTAATTGTATAATTTTTTTTTTTTATTTCGTGTTTTACATAAACTTTCAAAAGTAAATGTGATTTTGAATATATGAGTTTTTAATATGTAAAATAATTCAATTTTCATTATATAACTCGCACTTTACATAGAAAAAAACTATTGATGCTAAACAAAAATTGTTTTCTCGGAATTAATATTGAAGATTCATTTCGTTTACAATTTAAATCAATTTGAATAGTTAACATTTTTTATATAATATTAAATATTTAAATTATTTGATTCACGTAAATAATTATTTAAATTTTCGTCGTAATTGTCAAAATATATCATCATATTATATGCAGACAATATATATATTTAAATGAATTAATAGTTTTTATTTACAGTTGTAGTTAGAAATTAATAAAACATTGGAAGAATCAAAGATTTTTATTTTTGAATCAAATTGCCTTCAATAAGGTACCAAGGAACAAAGAATGGGAATTGATAATACCTTATAGAAGCAATAAAGAGCATCTACAATTGACTCATAATTATGTCAGAACAGGAAATAAAGTTTCAAATGAAATTACTATTACACAGGGACTTAGACATGAAGGGGCGTTAAGTCCTCTGTTATTCATAATTTTACTTGGAAATATTTTGAAAAAAAAAATAAATAAAGTCAAAGACCAGGAAAATGGAAACAGGACACCACAAGTTAAAAAATATAATGATTTCTGGATGCGCTTTCGCTGATGACTTGGCTCTAGTAGCAGAAAGAGAAGAGGATCTTCAGCATAACATTAATTTATGGAATGAAGAATTAAATAAAAACAACATAATAATTAATAAAGATAAAACAAAAATAATGGTTATACGGTTATACCATCAGAAGAAACAATAACGAACATCAAAATAAAAGGAAAAGAAATTGAACAAGTTCATTCACGTACTTAAGTCACACACTAAAAGGAAATCTAGAAAATGAAATTAACCACAAAATAATAACAGCAAACAAGTCTTTTTACGCTTTGCATAAAACAATACTAAACAACAAACAAATAAAGAAATAGACTCTTATTTACGGGAGTGAAACATGGACGACAAACCAAAGAATAATAAACAGAATTCAAGCAGTTAAAATGAGATTTTTAAGAAAACTAGAAGGAGTTACAAAGATAGACAGAATAAAAAATGAAGATATTAGAAGAAGATTACACATAGAAAGGATACAAACAACAATTAAAAAGAAACAACTAGCCTGGTATAGTCATCTTTTAAGAATGTCAGATGAAAGTACTGTGAAAAGAATTTGGCAAAGAAAAACATCTAAGAAGAATAGAAGAGGAAGACATAACAAGACATGGGAAAAGAACATAGGAGAAATATTGGAAAAACAAAATATTAATATCCAGGAAGTCAAAAAAATAGCCAAAGACAGAAAGAAATGGAGTAAAATAATAAACAAATAGAAATAGACAAGAAAAATATTAATCTCGACACTCGAAAGGGATTATATATATTATTGAATCAATTTCTAAGCAATTTTAAAATTCTTAAAGTTCTTGTAGTAATTTTAAACAAACAAGAAAAAACTTGTCTTTATTACAAAATCTGATTAATCTAACTTTGATTGAATTTTAGCTAAAAAAATATATATTTTTTGCAATTTTACTATTAACTTGGAATGTATTTTTCAGTATTAAGATACTTAATTATTAATAATTTACTATAAATATTGTAAATTTAATTAATTTCATCAAAGACATTAGTTTGTATTATAATAAATAAAATAAAAAATAAATAAGTTTTAAATTAAATTAATAAACTAAAACAATTACATCTGCTAAATATATTCAAAACCCTGTTTGTGTTTAAAAATTGTAATCACTTACAAACGATTGGAAATTTCAATATAAAATATTTAATTCAATTTTAAAATTAACTAGTTTTAAAAGATCAAAAATAATTATATATAACAACTTTGTAATTATAAGTGTAAGATAAACTCAAAAACACTTACTTGCTGCAAAGAGCTCGGAACAAGAAAATGAACAACACCAAACACTATGATTATCACTGAACGGTAACTAATCGAAGCCATGGTTTCGATAAACTGACAAAACCATCAGCAATCAAGTAGTGAGCTATGCAAATAAACATAAGAAGTAGGTAACGAGGTGTTTACTGTTTTTCTACACGGACAGCGGAAGAACTACTGCAGCAGCATGCGTTGCTAGTCGCTTTCCATCCGAGATGTTCATCTAATTAATGCTATCATTTATTTATTTCATGTTTTAGATTATTCCAGTAATTTGTCGAATTGAAAACCTGATTTTTTTTTTGATATAATTTATGCAGAACATGTATAAGTGCAGTTATTATTATTTGTTTTGTTAGAAGTTTATTTAACTTTATTATTTTTATAATTATTTAATTGGAAAAAACATGCAAACTTAAACAATTCATTTAATAATGCAAGGAAAAATATAATTATAAACAGAATTACTTTTTATAAACAAATTATTTTGTATATAGATTTGAAATAATCCCTAAAACTATTAATTAGTGATTATAATTAAAATGATGCATAAATCAGATTATAATCCACGTCATAGAAGAAAATCATAATTTATTAGCATAAGATTTATTTTTAAGATATGTTAATTTTAGTTTTTAAAATTTGTATTTAATAATTATGAGTAATAATATGTTAAATATTTGAATTATTAAACTGATATGTAACTTGGCACGTATGCATTTCTAGTATTTACATAAATAATTCGAGCACCTATATTTTTTTTTATTTAGAAGATAAAACAAACAAAAAATTCTAATTTATAAATTTCTGTTTAGTCAATTAAAGTTCAAAAAATCCGTAAAAATTAAGTATAAATTTATTAAAATTTCATTTACAAAATAAGCTGTATCAAATAAATCGAAAATTTTTTTTTTTTTAATTATACTAAAAATTTATTGAGGATACCGAGAAAATAAGCCTTTTAAAAGGGCAGCTCTTAATTTTATTATTAAGAGATGCCTTACCTCGATTTTCCATTTTCCATTTCATTAAGATGGGAAAATTTATTTTTAAGTTTGGAATTTTGTTCCCCTTGAAAAGTCAGCGGACTGGTAAGATCGGAACTTTTTCTTATAGAAAATTGAACGCTCTACAAAAAAGATCTCTTATAATTTTTTGATAAATACTCTCTCTCAAAAGTTATTTCAAGTCAAAGTTGAAGCTATCATAATATACAATTTAAAAAAAGAGGCTGGATAAAAAAACAAAAATTATATTAATTATATCAATGGTATGCGACTAAAAAAAGATTTTATTTTAATAAATCTACTGCTAGAATATGCTTAAAATAATTTATAAATTAAAAAAAAAAAAATTATGATAGCTTCAACTTTGACTTGAGATAACTTTTGAGGGAGTACATTTATCAAAAGTTATATGGGATCTTTTTTTGTAGAGCGTTCAACTTCCTATAAGGATATGTTCCGATCTTACCAGTCCGATAACTTGCCAAAGAGAAACAAAATTCCAAACTTAAAAAATAAATTTTTCCATGTTAATTAAATGGGAAATAGAAAATCGTGATGAAGCATCTATTCATATTAAAATTAAGAGCTACCCTTTTAACAGGCTCATTTTTTCGATATCCTGAATAATATTTTCAGTATAGTCGATTTATTTGATACAGCCTAATATATATTAACCTATTTAAGAAACTTCATAAATGTAATAAGTTTTTAGGTTTTGACGAAACACTCTTGGAAGGCCTTAACTTCTGAAAGTTCTATCATACACTTTTATTTATTCTAACTTCTTAAATTTATATTAAATTTATCAGGGGATATGCAATATGCCTATGTGCAAAATTTAAATTAGCGCCTTTACAAAATAGGTATTTACATACCAAGTGCGGGAACGACTGGTTCCCGGATAAGTGTTTGGCGGCACGAGCTTGCGAGTGTCACCATAGAACGAATCCGGGAACTTAGTTTACGCAAGATGAATGTGCAATATTTTTTGTACGAAAAGTTTAAAACTAATAATTAATTATTTGTATTATTTTTAATGCTTATGTTTGACGTTTCATAGGTTACTGCAGTCATATACACTAAATGCACTAAATTTATACTTAAAAATTAAATTTCATTCAATAATTTACCACTTTTTATAATTATTATTAGGAAAAATAGAGTTTGAGAAACTATATTTTTTTTATAATAAATACAGTTTTCTAATAGATATCTTAGAAATAGGAGTGCTTTTTGCGAAATTTTACGTACGCAAATCTGGTTACAATGCGGAAAATAAAAGTTTCGGATGTTGCTTTGGTAATGCAAAACAACACATTTCAATGCATGAGTACAAAAAATAAATTTTCGCATGTTAATAAAATGGGAAATGGAAAATCGAGATAATATTTTCAGTGTAAAATCAAAAAAATAGTCGATTAAACATTTATTTGAAATAGACCGAGTAATTTATTTAATATTTTTATATTAATATTTCACCAAATTTCAACACAGGTATTTATTAATATAATTTTTTAAACTATAGTATTTTTGCCATTTCCTATTTATTTAGAAAAAAAAAAAAATAGCAAAATTATCGATTTTATTGTGAGATTAATTCAAGTAAGATATTTAGGAAAGAAGAAACGAAGATATAAATATTAAAATAGAAAACAAAAATAAAATATTTATATTATAAGCATATATTAAAAAATATATAAATTAAAGAATAAAATTAAAGTCTTACAACTTGCCGTAAATAAATTTGTAAAAAAAAGAATACCAAAAAAATATTTAATCTGTAAATTCAATATATTCAATAAACCATCTTTTTGACATGGTTGGTATATATTGTTTCATTCAAACATCTCAATGGATTTTCCCAATTATATTATTTTTAATTGTTTGATAAGTTATTGATCCATTATTTCCTATAGAAGCCGAATAACTCAAAAACAATAAAGAATTAAATACTTTATTGTAATATTAAATCAAGTTTTTTATTTTAATAATTAGTAATCATGTTTCGTCAAGTGCATACAGCTAAAGTTGTTTTAAAACAATATGAAATAAACAAATAATCTTTAAATGTTAAAATAATAACTAGTAAATATAAATTAAAACTTTAAGAAACATAAAGAATTGTTTCCGGTTCACTTCTGTAGTTTTGGAATATACGACACTTCATCAGTTACAGCTGCCTTTACTATGCAAAAATTAATTAACCAACATAGCAACAGCTAATTACAACAGATATTTCCGAACTAACAATCAAAATCTAAATCAATACGTGGTTTAATCAATTTTGAAATAATTTGAATGATTATACGCTTACAAACATTCAATTTAACATAACAAAACAGAAATTAGAAAATTGATTTTTGGATAAAATACTTTAAATTTAACAAAAACTTTTTGGNAGTCTTATGACGTAAATAATACTACCGTTAAAGATCAAATAACGGTTATAAATATAAAAATCAATGATCTTGATTTGAACATATTAAATATTTATCTAATTAATAAATTGAAGTAGCTGACGGCTTTCTGGGAAACATTTTATGATTAAAATCATTTTATTGTATTGTTTGTTACCTAAATTATTTAATCAAATAAAAAATTAAGTAATTTATGAAACATTATTTACTATTTGATAAATTTATTATGATGGTTCGAATTAACCTAATTATTTTATTTAGTAAAATTAGGTTAACCTTCAAATATTATCGTAATTTGAATTACTATATATTGTGAAATTATTCTTTATTCTTTATTAATGTTTTAGTATAAAATTTTGTTACACTTGTCCCTCAAAAGTAGTTTAAAATATAGGATATAGATATTTATGTTGTTAAAATATTATTGACTGAAAAACGCGTCATAAGAGCATTATTACCAAATTTGTTTGTGTTAAATGCAAAACTTATAGAAAATATATGTTCCTCCTAAATAAATTTAATAATTTACCGCGTAGCAAAGAAATTTGCGTAAAAATAGGGCCGTGCCAATTAAAAGATTGGTTTATTTTAGAGAAATTATTAATAATTGGTAGTTATTTAAGCCTTTAAGTTAATTTAAAATATCAGAATGCAGTTTTATCAAATAAGTTTTTCGAAATATTATTTTCATTTAAAAATAAAAATAGAAAAAATATTTTTTTGATGAAATACTAAAAATAGAATTGTGTTCAGGTTTTTCTAAATAATAAATAAGCTTTACAACAGGGCATTATAATATTAATAATTTGTGTATTTTAATAATCTTGTATTATAGATTTTGTGCAAAATTAAAATCTTTAAAAAACCATGGTAATTTGTTTATGCTATTGAGAAACAAGTGAAGTTTGAAGAAAATTTAAGTGAATACCTTTTCTTAATTCTTTAATTTTTGCCATATTTTATTTATTTAAAATAAAATTAACAATTACAAAGCATTACCAAAAACTTAAAAGTATCTAAAATGCCGAAAAATATAAATAAATAAATGAATTTTAGTAATTTATTATTAAAAGATGTTAAATGGTTGTTGATAATGGTGTTTTTGGTATTTATACATTTAAACAGACTTCAATATTTCAAACTTTTGTTTGTTTTAAACTTTTTAAAGATATTTAACGTTATTTATACTAAAAGTATGGCTAGTATTATGACTATAGAAAGAAATAAATGATTTTAAATATGTCTATTATGTTCGTTGAATCTAAATCTTCAATAACGTTTCACTAAACCAGATATACTCCAGACCTGTTAGAACAATTGACAGTTTATATTGTTGGGGCATCTAGGATTATTTCTTTATTTGTACATTGTTCAATTAATAATTTTTAATAAATTTATTATAAAAACTGTTAATTGTGTATTTTAAGGTGTTCCTTAATATTTATTAATTGTTTTTGTATTATTGTAAATTTAATAATTTAAGAATTGCATTTTTTCTTCTGGATCTTATCATAGTAGCTGTTTATTAAATATAATTTAGTTCTTAATTATATAAAAAATAAAAACAATATCAACTGGCAACAAGCAAAGAAAAAATAGTCGAATAGGAAAATTGGAAAGATACAATAAATAAAATAGAACAATAAAGAAAAAAAAATCTACCAAATAACACACTCTTACCAATATGAGATTCAAAAAGTCTATTAAAGAAACAAATTTAAAATAAATGGTTTGAAGATTGGTCACAAGAAAATAACAACAAACTAAGGGAAATAAAAGATGNGTCACACTAAGGCTACACATCAACACCTACTAGATAAATCACAACCCCCTACATGCTGCAACAACAATTTAACTATTAAACATCTTTTAATAGATTGCACAAAATACACTAACATAAAAAAAAACACTTGCCAACACTCTTCAGGCCATTCAGAATACACTAAATAAAAAATAAAAAATGAAAAATAATAATTTCGACATCCGAAAGGGCACAAAAGAGATTTAAATAGATAATAATTATTATTATATAAAAATCTGATAATTTATATATTTTAGTTTTGTCTGGTTAATATTAATTTAAAAAATGGAAGTTTCAATTTTATAAGTAAACTTTATGAAAGAAGCATCAAAATTTAGCAAATTATTAAAAGAAATTTCGTCAAAATCATTATTTATTATTTAGATTACAATTTAAAAGTTTGGAACAACTAAAATAAAACTTATTTGTGATCCAGTGTTATTTTAACTTTTAAACTTTGTCCGGTAGAAATAATAATAAAATGGTAGTTAAATATGTTTCGAAAAAATGTTAATAAACCTGGAAATCGTAAAACGAGAATGTACCGTTCAAATATAATTAAGTTGATAGTTGATCCGTTTACGTTATGAGACAAACATAATAATAAGCCTGTCAAAAATTGTCGCATAAACTGCACTAATTAACACGAGTGACTTTCTCAGGTGACACTTGTAATTTACATGCACAGTGGCGTCGCAAACGCGAGAAATTGAGAGGATCATCTGGGTCAAGGTAAGTAGGGCACGTGCATAGCGTTTACTAGACAGGGTCGTCCGTCAGATGAGGGCACCACGGACGTTATTATGCGTTATTTGTTGTGTAATCATATCCTGCACTTGGCTGCATTTCAGTGGAATTTTTTTCTTTTCTACTTATTATGGAAAATATTATTATAATAAGTGAAAATTTATTATAATTTTAAATTTAAGAATATCTAGTGATAATTTTATTTTTTAAATTTAATCAATAAAATATATTTTATTATATTATTGTGGTGAAATAATTATTATTTTGACGATTTGTTAATGGAATGTTTTTAGACGTAAAACTAGGTAAAGGCGATAATAAATTCGGATCAAGGAATATTTTGAGTATGTTTTATCTTTACTTATAAATATAAAAGAAAGATATGATTTCAACAATATATTTAATTTAATAAAACATGCAGAAATTTCTAGAATAAAAGTATTAATAAACATTTTTACAAATAGAAATATTACTGACT
>CM008239.1:2922240-2939946 GCA_002278615.1 Pogonus chalceus | reverse complement strand
AAAGTTTTAAAAGTAATAAGTGTATACTCTTCTATAACACTCTTATAATGTGATTTTCATATTACACGAAACAAAACTAATGATAGTTCTTCTATAACGCGGATTTTTGTTTCCTGAAATATTATAATCATACTTATACTATATTGATTAAGGGCTTTGCAAAAAAATATGGAAATATATTTTCATAAATATTTATTACACTAATGCCTGTCTTAGTATAAAAAGATTTAAAAAGTTTTCGGAGCAATATTCATATAAATAAATAATACTCTTATATTAAAAAAAAAACAACAAAAACTTAATGGAATACTCAATGCATTTTTCGATTTATTCATCGTCGTAAAATTATGTCGATTGAACTAATAAAGTGTCTCCATGGTACATACGTTCATACATAAAGGTGCCTATCCGAGGTACATTACATAAATTAACTTGATCCCCGATATCCTAACGGGCAAAGCGAAACTGCGTACCAGTTGACAAACGTTTTAGCATTAAATCCTACACTTTTATTCCTGTCTCTGAGAACGATATGCCAGAAAATGAAAAAGGATATTAACGATTTTTCATTGATAGATACAGTATATTTTTTAAAAACTTCGTCGTATGTTCTATTCTTGCTGCATGGCAATTCTATAAATACAACTTTAACAGAAACGTTTAATTTTTTTTACTCTTTGCCGTATAATCTTATTGTAGTAACAAATTAACTGGACAACTATATAAGTACATCACATCCAGAAACTGTAATCAACCAACAAAACATTGTACAATCCCGGATGCATTTCCTTATATTTTATTTTAATCAAATTAAGCGGTCCACTGGAAATTACATCCGAGATCGCATCACATTTGTACGACTACTAGACGAGTTTTGCTTGCAGCGATGCATTTGTATTACAGGATTTCGAAAATTTACCAAATACATTTAGAAAATAAAATTTAAATTTCGAATGCAACTAATAAATAATTTGATTGTTATGAGACGCGGTATTTTTATACGCAATTTAAATACACAGCCAGAAAATATATTTTCCTAGAAGGTTTAAAAGTAAAAAGTGTATACAGTTAACCCTTTTTTAACACGGTTTTCTTATAACGCGAAAATCAAATAGGAACAGTACTCTTATAACACGGATTTCATACAACAACATTTTTACTATTTTACCAAATTAAATTTTCGTTATTTGAGGGAAGAGTGTAATTTATTTTATTATCATTCAATAACAAAATCATTCGAATAAATTTTACCAATAAAAGTTCAAATAATACGGCAATAAGCAAGAAATTTGTGCTTATTTGAAAATTTTAAGGAATCAAGCACAAAATAAATAGGATCAAAACTAGATGGCATAGATATTACCCACTTACAATGCAGCTAGTTTGGCTGGCTGCAAGAGCTTCATGGGTAGATCCTGCCGAGACGTTTTAATGGTTAAATATATCTAGAAAGGATTACAGACTGAACAACGTGTGTAGATTAACTTTAAGATTGGATTTTAACATCGAAATTATTGCATTTTAAAACTAAATAGAACTTCACTAGGTATCACAATTTGATTTTTACATTTAAATTACATGGAAAATCCTAATTTTAAAGTATCTGAAACAACAAGCGCAAATGTTGCGCAAAAATATACATGACCCCTCTAAAATTTTAATATAAAGTGATAATTTTTATTTGTAATATCATATGCAACAGTCAATTACACTTTTGCCCTCAAAGCTCGTCTGAAAAACGACCTGTCTACAAATAACTTGGACTTGACAGCTGTTGAAATGAATATCCATGGATATTCTGCAGATTTTTCAAACACACGATCGCAACTTAGGGTGAAACCATGCGTGCCGTCGACAGTTTTAATAACGAGTTATTAAAAAATCATCATTTTACTGGCCTATGTGTTGACCTATATGTACATCAATGTGCGTTTTATATAATAAATCATGTGACATATTGAAGTCATAAATATCGACTTCAGTTACCATGATGGATTGCATCATTTATTTGGGCCTTATTTAAAGTGCATTTGTTTTCAGGTTTTCTAATAGCTACGCAGTTAGTAAATATAAAATAATAGCATCATTTTTCATTTTATTCTTTACTAGCTATGCCTTTAAAGTTAACTTGCAAAGAATCCAAAAATTCCGGACATTTTGGGTAAAATTTTGGTAAAAATTTAATCAACTTATATCAAATTGTCGGTATCAATTATATATCGCAAACTGTAAAAATAAATAAAGTAACAATTAAAAAAAAGTAATATATAATTTACTTTAAAAAAATTATTCTTAAATTGAAATCAAATATCCAAAATTTTGTATAAAACAAAATTTTTATTTTGAAAACAAAGCTAGCTATACTAATGGCGGCCTCTAATAGTATCTTACAAATTAAACCAAAAAAAAACTAATGTTGTTTACTTCAAATCAAAGTTTTTAAGTGAAAAAATGTGAAATATTGAATATTTAGTGTTGTTTATTTGTATATTTTTATAAATTATTCACATAACAAATTATTTTAATCGAAAAACCAGATTATAACCTTAGATATGTAATATATTTTCATAACAATGTACTTAGCAGTGAAACATAGAAATACTTACATGAAAGTTATACTTGATTTTGTTGTATTAACAAATATGTAATGTATCACTATAGATGTGTTTAAAAATGAACTATTTCATATATTTTCATTCGAAGCCGATGTATCAGAAACTTTAAAACATTAACCTTGAGAAAATTGATATGACGAAACCTGATTCTTGATGATTAGGAGAGAAAAAATTAAAATAGGTATAAATATTTTGGATTTTATATATTTTTTANTGATTAAGAGAGAAAAATTTAAAATAGGTATAAATATTTTGGATTTTATATATTTTTTATAAAAGAAATAACGATTAATGTTATAAATATATTTTATTAGTACATTGCTTCACACAATACAAGTTTATTAGCGTTAATAAAAATAATTTCTACCAATATGGTCTACTCTAAAATACAATTACATAAATTGTAATTTGATCTGCAGTATATTAACACTTTAAATTAAAATATTTCAACGAAATTTATCTATAATTATAATAACGAAATAATAAAATATTAGTATATATAACAATATAACACAAATTCATATTAATGTTAATTAATATTAAAATTTATATATACAAGTGCAAATAATTTGAATTTCTAACAAAATATACAAATTTCTTAATAAAATATTTTCGCAATCATTTGTACAAGCTTTTATAATGTATAATATTCGTCATGGAAGCAAAATTATTAATTTTAAAGTATTTAAGTAAATAAAATTATGGCAAGGCACTTAAACGCAGTCTATGTGTTACAATTAGTTAACCACGCTCAAAAAATAAATTAGTATTTTTGAACAAGGTATAACAAAAAAAAAATTAAAATTGTTAACAAACAAGCCTTAAATTTGTTCAAATTTTTTTTTAAATTGTAAATATTAACAAGCTAATTTTGTTCAAGCATTTTTTGATTTAATAAATATAGTATTTGCTCTAAGTAATACTTGTGATTAATTTAGAATATAATAAATTCTAGATAATGTTGAAAGATCAAAAGTACTATATATAATATTATTAAAATGACTGTGGTTGAATAAAAATAATAGCCTAATTGTGATGTGTTTTCTCTAAAATACACCGTATGCTATAGACCAATATTATCGGCTATTTCGCCATTTGTGCATTTACAAACTGATTCATCATATTCAAAGTTTGCGTGCATTTCCATTCGTGGTTCATGATCAATATCATTTGGTGATAATCTTTCTTTTCGATGCTGTAAAATTGCTTTCCAAACTTTTAATTCGACGCCTCCTCTGTAAAATAAAACAATTCAACCATAAATAATTATTCCAATCACATTTTTATGTTAAAAATACCTAAGATGTAATCTGCGCAAATCATCTCTTGTAACATGAAATAAAATATCCTCTAAACAATATTCCTCTGATAAAATTCTATCGATTGAATAATTATCAATTCCTAATCCTTGAAGCCATTTAGTTAAACGAATATCAGTTCCAGAATTTGTTACACTTATTTGCGGGAATACGATATTAGGGCGTCCCGACGCTACATTATCTTGCGGTTGCGCTTGTGACTGACTTGTTGAAGCCTGTACAGCTGTAGCACTCTCTGGTGTAGGTGAATTTACAGATGTTTGTGATACATATCCTAGAGAATTTGAAAAGCATAAAGAGTCACAACGTGGACAAAGTCCTCTACGACTTTCTAGTAATTGTTGGACTGCGTCCACTTGTTGTCGATGTTCTTCTAATACTTGGCGTAGGAGTTGTTGATATTGACGTTGACTTTCAATCAGTTCTTGCATTAATCTATAATTATTTTACAATTAGGAATTCTATGCGCAAAAAATGTATGTTATTATAAATAATAAATAACACTTTTTATAATGTATAACACAAACTATGAAGTAATGTTTAAAAATAAAATTATCGCGAAACGAAACTACTGCATTAAAAAAAAATACATAAATTTTATCAATAAATAAATAAATAAATAAAATATGCAACCCGCATAATTATAAACAACAACAACAACACGTAAACATAATAATAAAAAATAATTAACTGATAAAATAAGCGCTAAAAATAGAAATTTGAAATTATTTACCTCATATTTTCGGCTTTTAAAATTCCCATTTGTTCACGGTACGTTTGCCGTAATTTTACAAGTGGAAAACTATCAACAGTTTTATTTGATTTTACTGAATTAACAGTACTAACGTCGGATGGACTTCCTTCATCACCATCGCCAACATCAGTACCGGATATTCTTGTGTCTTGTCCAGCTAGATTTGCACCCAATTCTATAACGAACATAAATGAAACGCGAATAATAAATAAATATTATTAAATATTTCGTTCGTAAACATTGCGTATTTATTTATAAATTGAAATATTGTTCAACGAATATTTTCTAAAAGAAGCGCTTGTATAGTCTGATTATTACGAAATGTGCTACAATGATAGATGCACAGTTGGTGTATGACTCAGAGTATATTTTTCACGGCTATGTAATATGACATCATTCTGATAGAAAGAGATGACGGTTATTTAAAAATTTATTATTATTTTTTATCATATATACTACAGCACTGTTCAAATATTTTCATTTCAAAACACATTTCACTGTCAGAAACTTGTTTTAAGTTCATTTAAATAAAAACAAGAATAAAATAAATAAATACTATTANCTAATACTATTCCAATCATAGAAGAGTTACATTCTGCGCAACTGTGCGGTATTATTACGCACTTGTGTTTAATAAGGTAATACGCACTAAGCCAACAGCTCGTGTGATAATAATAATAATAAATAATTATATAAATTGTACTTACCTGGTGATAAAACCGTAATAGCAGCTTGAACCGCAGTTCGCACCAAATTATCCAGGGCAAACATCCAATGTGGTTTAATTGAATGTAATCTAAGAACTTCATTAACAGATTCTTGGAAGAAATAAATAGCAAAATGTAATTGATTTATTGCGGCTGCATCAAAATCTAATTCTTCTTTTAAAGTTCTAATCGCGTTACCAATAACTTCTGAATTTTGTTCCATAATATAATCTTTTAAACCGCCCATTAATAAAACTAAATGATCCTATAATAGTTTCAATAAATACATAATTGTAACAACTAAATTTATTTAGATTTGTACCTCGTTGAGTACAGTTTCCCCCATATATTTAGTACGGATTTTTTTCATCCAAACATCACAAATTTTAGCACCATCTTGTGCTAAGACTCTTGATAAAGTCGTGCGTCGTTGTGAATCTTTTTTTAATAAATAAAATCCGTCCTGTTCTCCTTCTGCTAATGAAGGAGTTCCAACATGACCTTTTTTACCTTCACCAAGCTCAACTTCTGGTGATAAAAGACCACCAGAAGAACTACGTCTGGTGATCGTTAAACCAGATTCAGAATCTGGTTCTAATTCTATTGATGGTGTTGAAGCAAAACTGCTGGAAGAATTTGCATTTATTATCGTTGAAAATTATAATTAATAAAAGTTAATGACTTGAAACCGCTGGTTATGTTTTCATGAGGTCATCAACATAAATAATTTCAGAAATATGTAATTATAGATCATATTAAAATAAATAAATAGTTTGATGACTTCATTTGTAACTAAAATCAAACTGTTTATAATTGTATAAATTACAGAAAAAATTATCATAAATTGGTAATAATACTCGCAAAAATTGCTTACAGCGTTTAGCGTCTACTAGTAAATATTAAATAAAACAGCAATACGGCATTAAAGCAGATAATGATAAAATGATAATAGAAAAAATCATTCACTTGCTCAATAAAAAACGAATAATTAATATTAAAAAAAAAACACAGAAAAAATAAATGTTACCTGTTATTAAATGATAGTGCTGTAGGCATAGTGATGGGCGAAAGTAGCGTAGGGCCTCGAGTTATCACCGGGTTCGATTGGGTGGTGAATCCATTAGCCCCGCTGTACCGCAAGCAAAATCAATGGCAATGAAACAAAAGTGTTAGGAACAAAACAAATGATAAACAGAACAAGAAATAATATTTTTTAAAAAAGACAATGATATAAAATTTATTAAAAGGTTTGGAAATTGTTTCTGTGGTATATCTGTTCGAATTTATTTAACTCAATACATAAAAAAAAACAATGATACTTTCAGTTAATATGCTTTAAAAACTCACCAGTAAAATATAATGTTGATATTAAATTAAAAGTCCTTTTTATTTAAAAAATAATGGTTTTATAATTGAACTAAGTAAAGAATAAAAAAATAATAATACTTATTCAAAAATATATAAAAAATACGAAATGTATTTTGGTAAATAGTGTAAAAATTAAAATAATATTAGTACAGAAAAGTACGATAAGTTTTAATAACATAAAATTAATTAACTCACCATCTATATCGGAAAAACCAATTATCACAATCAATAAGAGAAATAATTGTAAAAATCATGACCTGAACAAGTTACAATGTTAGTAATATTAAAATTATTACCAAAATATATATATATTCCAAGTAGACATATATATCCTGTCTACTGGAATCTTATCAAAGAAAACCATAATATTAAGATTTTATCTCATTAAAAAACCACAAAATAAATTAAATGACTTTTATATTTCAACGGAAAAAATATTTATATTCGTAGTAATAGTAAATTCTAAAAATATACGACAGTGTTATAGTTAAAATAGAAAAAAATTGAGCGTAAAACATGCGCAATTAACTATTCAATTTAATTCAAACTCAAAAAACTACTTATTAACAGCTTATATCTAAAATAAAGCTACATGCATTTGGGAAAATATTTTAAATAAAATTACTTACTCAGTATCACTGGAATTTTGAGATGTTGTACTACTTATATTTTGCGAATTAGCTTTTATAATTGCTCTATCTGCGGGCATTGATACACTTCGATTAAAATCTACCGATTGTATAGTACGGTTAATAACTAATTTTTTCTTCCTATATAAAAAAATAAATAAATAAATATAATTAGGTCCATATTATAAGAAAACAATGAGTGTTTTCAATTTTTTTTAGAAATAACTGATAAAACACTTAAAAATAAAACCACAAAAACAAATTTATTACTAAAATGAATACATCCAGACAAAGATAAACAAATTCTAGTAATAATGATATAATTATGGTAATAATAGAATACATACTCTCCAGTTAAGAAATGATCCTCTAAAAGATGTGCAGCCGATGCTCTTTTATCAGGATCAGGTTCAAAACAACGTAAAATGAAATTTTTAGCTCGTTCCGATAACTCAGATGGAACTTCGGGATGGACTTTGTAATATCCAACCTAAAAATTAATTAGTAAATGCTAAAATAGAATTTATAACTAAAAAGCAATAGCTACAAGCAAAATACCTTAAAAACAGCGGCTTGGGGGGATCCTAATTCAATAAAAGGCGGTTTACCCGTAGCCATTTCTACAATAGTACAACCCAAAGACCAAATATCAGCCTATAAATAACATACCAAATAGAATCTACAGAAAATAAACTAAAATAAATAACTAACTTACAGGTGCACCGTAACCCCTTTGCCCCTTATCAATTACCTCTGGCGCCATATATTGAAAAGTACCTGTAAAAGTTTCAGTACTCGGACAAATCCCGGCTAAACGCTTCGATGTTCCAAAATCCGAAATTTTCACAACTCCGCTGTACGTGTTTACCAATACATTATCACCTTTAATATCTCTATGTACAATTTTTTGGTCATGTAAATATTTCAGTCCTTCTAAAATTTGTTTCGTGTAATAACAAATCGTTGTTTCATTCTCTTTTAATGGGCCCCATTTTTCCCGTAACAACGATGATAAACTTCCTCCGGGAACTTGCTCCATGAATATTTTAAAATAATTATCCTCTGAAACTGAGCCTAAATATTGCACTATATTCCTATGCCGTAATTGAGAATGCAGTTTAATTTCTTCATGTAATGGTTGTACATCTCCTAAATTTTTTTCAGGTATCTCTTTCACAGCAATGCGCACTTGAGTATTTAAATCGCGAGCGGCGTATACTACGCCGTATGTACCTTTTCCTAATATAATTCGTTTGTTTTGATCGTCGAGCTCGTATTCAAACTAAAATAAATATTTAATGTAGAATGTATTTATTTTTAATAGTTTTATATAAATATTACTTTAATTTGATCCTCAGATTGATCCGAATCCAAATCCGTAACCATTCCTTCCTGATCAGCAGTCATTTCGAGGATTAAATCATAAAACCGCGTTCTACATTGCAAAGACGGAAAGAACATTTGAAAATCATCTGAATTTTGTTGGACGTATAAGAAAACACATCGCTCATCACGTTTATATAAACTGTTAAATACAAATGTAAGTAAAAATGCATATTTTTATTATATCTAAAGAAGTTTACCTGACGCTTCGGATAGCAGATGCAGTAAACAACCAATCATGCACTTGCTTACATTTATTTTTCATTGAATCAAGGCACAAATTCCAAATTTGTACCGATTTTTCGTCCGCTCCTAAATGTACATTTACATAACTAGGCATATATATTTTACTTGGTTCTAAAATTAATATCTGAAAATTAAAGTTTTATAAAATATATTGATTTCTGTAAATAATTAATAACATACAGGAAATCGAATATTATTATCAGCTTCAGCTTTAGTAGCTTCAACAAAAAAGTCCATCCAAAAATGAAAAATTTGTTCTTCCGCTGTTAATTCCGCCTCATCGCTCTTTTTTCTAAAGCGATCAATCAACGCAATATTTCCAATAGTTGATTTTAAATACCAATTCGGTGGTTTTAATTTAAACATGCATTCTGCAGCTTGAATGGCTTTTGCGTAATCTTGCGCTAAAACTGATATTTCAAAAAACGTTGCAACATCCCAATATTCTTGTAGGGAGTATAAACTCCCTTTTTTCCCGATTAAATTATTTAAAACCATTCCAATATGCTGCAATTCCTCGGATTTACTAAATTCATTCCCTGCTATAACTAATAGCGTTGCCAAATTTATGCCAGCATATTCATTTGGCTGCACTTCAAATCCTTCTCGATACCAACGAATCGCTTCCATTAAGCTTTTTTGGTCTGTATGTTGTGATTCTACAAATTGATCTTTGTAAATACGCCCACATAAACAAATCATATCCGGGTATCGATTCTCTTTTTTCTCCAAGGCTCTAACACAAACTTTCAACGCATTTTCTCTATCACCTTCTTTATTGCGTCTATTTAACGCAAATGCGTATAAATATTTAATAGCTGCGGAATTAATATAATTCTTTTTATGTGGAATTGTCCGCAAATCATTCACTAATTGAACCATTGCATCGTAATCTTGTATTTCACGAAATGATATTAACATATTAAGCACAACTTCTCCGGATAATACATTGGGGTCATCTAAACGCTTTCTAATATTATGTAAAGCTCTCGCTAATTCTTCACCGCTGTATGTTTCGCGGAGTTTACGCAAATCGGATAAAAACTTTTCTTTCATATGCGCTCTAAAAAATTAGCAATTTATAATTTATATTTTACATTAAATGAGTTAAAAAATTACTTTGATTGAATTTCTACGTCTCGAAAAAGTTTTTTTAATTTAACGCTGAGATAATTTTTCGGTTCAATATTTTCTTCATTTGTTTGACGCACTGTTGGGTTTGTAGTAATACACGCGCACCATTCGGGTATTAAACGATAAGTTATAAAAGTGTAGCTGCCGCATGATAATTTTAAACGCATTGTTACCTCAGAATCTACATCATTATACAATAGAATGTTTTCTTTCATTCCAAAGCTTTCCCGCACTCCTAAATGGTAAAAGAGCGAGCTTTGTTGCAATTGGATTGAAAGATCAACAATCGCAACATCTGCATTATAGAAACAATCCAATACATTTGTTTCACCAAAATCTAATTTTTCAAACTGCAATATTTAATTTTATAATAGTTTTGCTGATTATATTAAAATATTATCTTACCTGGATATGATTGCATATCGCTCCTGCGTCTGCACATACTTGCTTTACTTCTTCTAAGCATCTTTTGCGATGCGCTAAATTTTCGTTTTGGCAAAGATCTAAAACGCATACAACATCCATTTGTGTTCTTATGGATCCTGTACCACTTGTGCTAGTTCCCGCTTGCACAGTAATTCCTGATATATCAGAATGACTTCCAACACTGTCAGTCACACTGCGACATTCCACTGTAATCATAGTTTCAATTAACTCATATGTAAATAATTCATTTAATGTTTATTTTATATCATACAATATAAAGAGTAATTTTTGTAACAAAAGATAATTTTAATCTAATATAGCATGTATTTTTATTAGTTTGTCTATGTAAATAATGTAGTATTGATTTTATTTATAATTGGAAATTTAATTTCTTTGTGTTTATCAAGAGTGTCCAAAACATTGGTAAATATGCATTCAATGCATTCCTTTATTGTTGTAATTTCTTTATTAAAAATAGGGTATTTGAATATTTATAAAGGACATGGTTGGATCCATTTATGTTTCATGGATCCGCATTTTATATATTTACCTGATGATTCCCCTTCCGTTGTGATAGGGGTTGAAGTTAACACTGGGGGTGACATTATTTCTAATGCATTTAAAATATAATCAGTAACCTAACCTCACAAACACTTATTTCATTTTCACAAAGACTGTACATAAAAGGAATGTTAAATATATTAAGATCCAGGTTCAAGATGTTAATAAGATATAATAAAATTATCACATAACAATCAAATATTTTTCCATATTTTATTTTTGCACATAGTACACTTAAAATAAACACAATTATTAACAAAATACTGTAACAAAATACCAAATAGGTTTTTATAACGATACTTTCACACACAAACTGCCATCAATCTACGTGAAAATTCAAGGATTTCTCGGTCTACATTTATATCAAATGAACGTTCCTTGAATTAACGCCTGTGTGCGAGCAATTTATTCACATCACTAACAAGCTATATGCATATTTGTAGCTAAACTATTCTAAATCCTACTCTTAGAATACGGAAAATACAGATAAGATATATACGCTAATTTATTACTTTTCGCCGTTTACAATATTCAGGTGTAAGGAGTCTAATAAAACAAATTCATTTAGTATTACGTATATAATTAATAAAATTTTATTCATTATACATCACATCATTTGTTCATTTTTGATAAAAAATAATTAAAATAAATTTAAAAACGGATGTTTTAGAGCTTCTTCAGCTGAAAATCTTGTGTACGGATCAACATCCAATAAATGCTTTAATAAATCGTACGCTGAATCAGGAAATTTATCGTCATCACACTGAAAATAAAACGTTTATTAAGATATATTTTGATTAATTTTTGATAAATATACTTACATTTAAAGGTACTCCACTACACAGACAATTGTACGTATATTGTTTACATAATTCACATTTATTCGCAGAAATATCTGCGACTTTTTTACCTCTGTTCCGTAACCGGTAACAGATTTTTCTTAAATCTAACGGTGGTTTTTTCTCACTACAAATTAAATGCCGTCCTAATAGTTTGGCTACTTTACGTATGTGTTCATCACCGAATAATGTTATAATTTCAGCTAACGCTGTGGTATCGTTTGGCGCTCGAAAAAATGGATATGTTCCACTTAGTATACATAATAATATAACTCCAACAGCCCAAATATCAACTGCCGTCGTTTGGTTCGGATATTTTAATAAAACTTCAGGCGGTCGAAATCCTGGAGTTCCAGCTCTAGGCGCTTCTTGTCCTTTTCTTAATAAACATATACTACAAACGGTTGCTTTGTTATAACATTTACAGTCTTGATGCAAGTTATGTTGCATTTGTTTAATTTTTGTCTCAACTGGAGAAACAGCTTTCAGAGGATTACGTGATGTAATAGTCATGGCATGCATTGGTTTATTGAATTTTATAGGTTTCGGAGGTTCATCATTATCCACGAATAATCTGCGTTGTCCTGGCATTTTTCCTTGAACTAAATTTCTAATTAATAATCAATAAAAATTAATTAATATCTACCTACATTTTGAATGAGTAGGAGGGAGATCTAATCCGGTGAACTTATATGGCGATTTCATTATTTTTGTTGTTGATGTTGTTACTTTAATGGGTGATTTAAAACCTTTAAAAGGTGATAATTTTGGTTGCATCTTTTTTATAACTTCTTGTGTATCGCTTGTGAAATTTTCTTTTGATTGTGTTATGGATGAAACAATATTTTTATTTAGAGAAGTTTGTAAATATGTAACAGTTGAATTTAATGAATTTACGTTTCTCTTTTTAAGAGCTGGCCGCTTCGCGGGGGGCTCACACGTATCTAGTTTTTGTTTATTTGCATTCTAAAATAATATTACACATTAAAATAAATTAATTTAATTAAATTTAATTAACTTACAGTATCAGTCTCATTAATTATGGCAATTTCGCGTTTACGTTTTTGAGTTTTATTTGTATTTATAACACTTATATTATCGGCAAGAGGTGAGGTAGAACTACAAACTTGAGCTAATCCAAAATCTACCAATAAATATCTAAAAACAAATAATATAATATAAAATTATTTCATATAATTATTAAGAACATACCTTCTATTTTTTCTATCATAAAGAAAATTATTTGGTTTAACATCTCTATGGATAATTCCAAAAGAATGTACCCGTCGTAAAGCTATTAATAAATTTTTTATATATGACACTGTTTCTTCCACATCCATTTCTTGAACATATTCTGAAAATGGTTTGTGTTGTAAATATGGCATTATAAAGACTATATTTTCATTCTCTCGCATACATAAATCTACGCCAACTACGTTATCTTGACCACTAGAAAAAAAATAATAATACAATAAATATATGTTTATATTTATTAAAACAAATATTTAAATACCCTATTAATTTCAAACAACTTAATTCTACTTGTATCCGTTTTGGATGTGTTGTTGGGACTAAATGTTTCACAGCAAAATATTTATTTTCTTCTACGTCGTTTAAAAGACTTGCCATAAAAACTGCGCTAAATGTACCCTCACCAATTTGTTTATGAAGTTTAAATATATTTGCTAATTTCGGAAATTTTTGTAGTAACCATTGTATATGTGAATCTCCACCTTTAAATTACATTTGAAATAAATAAAAATCTATTAAAATTAATTTAAATATTTACGTTCAACTGCTTTACTTCGAATAACTGCATTAGGGGATGAAATATTTGGCGGGGTAACGAGACCAAGCTCAGGATTGGCATCTTCATTTGTTTTATCATACTGTGTTACTGTAAAACAAAACACTATCACATATAAGGGATGAATAAAAACAAATGCTATAATCTTTTACCGTTATGTTTTTCTGGAGACCACGCTGGAGACATTTTTTATGTAATAAATAAATAATTAAAATAAGTAATATCAAACGTAAATAATAATTTTTTCAAGGTTAAATTTAATTTCACGCGTTTATTAAATGATAAGTACACTTATGTATATTAATTTATGAACTACATTCATTATTACATCGATATTTATTCACAAATATATTAATTTGTGTTATAATATCTATTTTGCCACATACACAGACATTTTTCCCTCGTAACTGTCATTCCACCAAAACCCCACAAACGGTTTTCGTGCATCCAAAAATAAACTTATACGCACGCGCATTTTTAAATTTAACTACTTTCTCCCTTCTTTAATATCATCTTTATCAATTTATTTTCTCTTTTATCGAAGTATGACCTATATTTCTATATATTATAATGATAAAATTATGTTTCAACATTATTTTTATTACAAATAAATATAAACTAATATGCCTAAACAATCCTTAAATTCTAATAGAAAAATGCATTATAAATATATATTGCGCATAAAATAATTTGCGCTAAATTTATTTGATTGATTTTTTTTTGGTTGAAAATTAGAAATTATGTTAATAATGGATAAATAAATAAACACACGTCATTTATAAAACATGTTCGTGTGTACACATATCGCTAACAAGATGTTGCAAACATATGAATATGATCATTTCTATACTCAAGGCTATGATGTAACATTAAATTTTATATTTAGCAATGGAGTCATATATGGAACACTATTTCTAGTATGCGATTAAAACAGTTTAATACAAAAACCAAAGCAAATACCGGTTTGCGCTTTATTCAAACAGCGGCAAGAACTCCCGGTATACGTGAAATCTATTTCTAAATTTGTGTTTTCGGCATTTTCTTTATTATTTCGCGGTCTTCTGAAGTGACAACATTCTAATAATATTTTTTGGTTTTATTCTTTTACGGAATATTAATTAAAAGGTATGTTTTAATGTTTTAAACTATAAGTAATATGTTTAGTAACATATTTGGTATTTATTTATTTATTTTAAATGTTCAATTGTAAATATTATTCGATTTAAAAATAAAATATATAAAAATTGTTAAATTATATATAAATGTAATTCATTTTTGTTTATTTTTTATATTATTAATTTATTTGCTTGATTTGCTTGTTGCTACGCACCGAATTAAACAGCCGTTAAATATACCCGTTAAAAATAACGATTATACTGTGGTTTACCAGGAAATTAATTTATTTTAGTTAAAAATGGCTGATAAGGATACTGTTCCCGGTTTAGGATTTAAAGATAAAGATAAGGCCTTAGAAACAATTAAAAATTTGGAAGGTCGTGATCCTGATTATCAAAAATTAGCAGTTAAAGGACTTATTGGTAGAGCGAAGCGTACCTTACAGGGTAAATAAATAAATAAATAAATAAATTTATTCAAAAAAAGCTGGGTCAAGGACATATTTTATAAATTAATTAATTTTTAGTCACAAAAGCAGAAGATAAACTCACAAATATTAAAGAAGCTGTTTCAATTTTCGAAAAATGGTTAAAAGATTTCGAAAAATTACATATTCCAAATTGGTCTTATTTACCGCTAGCAACGGTAGAATCATTCAGTGTTTTAAAAAAACATTTTGATATTGAAAACGATAAATTTGCGCCTTTTATAGCAGCGTATAAATCTGTTGATGGCGATTATAAAAAATTGCGAACAGTTGCGAGCGGCGAAGAAAAACCAACATGGGATATTGTTCGGAACAACGAACTCCGTGAATTAATGAAAATTGTTGATGATGAAAGTCCGGACTTGTGGGACGACGATGATTTACCAACTGAAATTCACACAAAATTGATTTTGTGGGCGTACAGTCCGGAGGCAAGTAAAATTAAGAAAAATCTATCTAATTTCCAAGAGAAATTAGAAAAGAATTTCGGCAGTGAGAAAAAAGATGATTCCGATTCAGATAATAAAAAAGAAAAAGAAAATGGTGAAAAGAAATCAAATAAACGAAAATCAAGTGGGGATGGTGACTCAAAAACTGATGAAGAATCACCTGAGAAAAAACGGGCTGTTGAATAAATTTATTATATCATGGCCTTTAAATTTTTCGGTTACATGTGTTCACATTCAAAATACTTTCTCTTAAGTTGTGATTTCGTAATTTTGATTAATGCATTTCAGGATTTGTGTATTTAATTTTATATTTCAAATAATAAAAAAAATCGTATTACTGTTTTCTTAAAAACAGAAATTATATTATCATTTTTTTGTATTATTTTCAGTACTAACTGAATTATATTTTTGTTATAAACAACTCAGTTTTTTTATGTAACCTAATTATTTCTATGAATTAAATTTATTCAGTAACCTTTACGACATTTACGCAATAAATTGCTTATCATAAAACTATTTTGTTATTACAATAAATTATTATTACGATATAAACATTATTTAATCATAAATTATTCAACGGTAATTTGGAATTTAATGTTACATATTTAAATCCTACTTAATAATTATTATGAAATATTTAATCTATTGTTCATTATTTAAATAATACGAGTTTTTAAATGATTTTAAACATATAAATACAGTTCTACGTGATTTTAAGAGATGTCTACAGCGCGTTCAAAAATATATCATTTGTTGTCATTTGTAGTTTTCGACGTCAAATCTATAATATTTTTTAAATTTTCTAAGATTCTAGTAGTTTAAAATGTTTTTAATAAATATAGTTTAATAGTAGAACATTAAGTTATAAATAAAAATAAGTTTAATGAACTCTAATGCGTTTTGAAATCGTCAATATGCACGTAAAAATAAGTTTGTAGCATAAAGTGAGGTTATGGGCGATACAGATTGTGCAAGCGAGAGCGCGAGCTCCGTGTGTGATGAGGAGCGAGTGAGAAAACTATTTCAAGCTTGTGATGCCGACGGAGATGGCTACATCGATAGGTATTTGTTTACAATTTGTTTAAATGCAATGCAACGCAAAACAGCGATAATTATAAACTGCAACAAATTTAATTATGCGTCCAATCCTTTTATGTACTATTTATTCCGTGATATTTATACTTCATTAAGTGGGTCATTCTTCAATATTTTCCGCTAATTGATAAATAATAAACATTTATTTAATGCTTTCTTCTGGTATTCTAAGAAACGAATCTATATGCATCTAATTATTTGATAAATAAATGATAGTTTCCTTATAATTAATTGTTTTTCTTTTGTTACAGCCACGATTTACTTGCAGTCTGTAGAGAACTTAGTTTAGAGGATTCATTAGACGAATTAATGTTACAATTAGGTGCAGACGCACAAGGTAGAATATCTTACGAACAATTTTTACAAAGAAGACTTGCATTAAGGCCTGAAATTGATGCACTCAAAGGACCAACAATTCGTGATACTGCTAGTGAAAATAGTCAGGGTAAAATTACTTCAAATTTTATTTAAATAATTTATTATATTTATATATTATTTTCAGGGAAATTAGATAGTTGGGAATGGGATTCAGGTGCTCGAGATTTAAGTCCAGTGCCTCAGTTAAACACACGTAAGACTGCAAATAGCAATTTCCTCGAACCAATGATACAGGTAAGAATAATTTTATAAAATTATTTAATGCATTTAACATATATTTATATAAAAAAAATATATATAACAAAACTAAAACTGTGTTTTTATTTTTTATTTAATTATAAGCTTTTTTTCAGGCACATTTAATAGCTTGTTGCATGAGCATTGTTTTTTTTT
>CM008239.1:2860155-2872041 GCA_002278615.1 Pogonus chalceus | reverse complement strand
TCTTCAGTTTAAAATAGCTACTAGGTTAAACCCCCCGCAGATATCCAAAAACAACAACCATTAATTCAACGATTAGTTTAATTTACAAGATCTGATAAATCTTCCTTCATATCTACATATCATCTATGTTCATATATAGTAATATTTGTTTAATATAAATAGGGTTGCTGCGTTAATAACAGAACTTTATTGATTAGTTAAAATTAAAATCTTCTTCGCCATAGAGTCGCGTTTGCTTCAAACTAAATTTCGAATTTAGAACCACAACCGATTGCCTACAGCACATTACAGAGTTCATGTTGATATCTTTCGCAAACAAAATGTTAGTGTTTGGTCATGTAAATAAATCTTTGTTAAACTCATATAATATTTAATAACAGTAATTAAACAATTTACATTTGACTATATTTTAGTTAGTAATACTATTTATTTTATCGTTATTTTTCATTATAGGTACATACAGATACGATAGAACAAGATCTGTTTCTCCTCTGCAAATATCTAAAAATCTTTGGAGACAAACACCCCCTCAAACTGCTACACACCCTCGGTGTGCAGGTATTTATAATAGCCCCAGCAATGTTTATAAAAAAAAACTAAAATTAATTTAATTTAAGATAAAAATCGTGACGAAAATACAACAGAAGTTAGATCTTCAACTTCCACTAATACAGCTCAAACTGGGCGAAGAGGATCTCTACAATTATGGCAATTTTTAGTTGCTCTTTTAGATGCACCTGATTCAAGTGCCGGGTGTATTGCATGGACCGGCCGTGGCATGGAATTTAAACTAATCGAACCAGAAGAAGTAAGTTAAAAACAAAAATATTTATTAATTTTGTAATTAAATATTAATTGTATAGGTTGCACGTCGATGGGGTGCCCAAAAAAACCGCCCGGCTATGAATTACGATAAATTAAGCAGATCTTTGCGTTATTATTATGAAAAAGGAATTATGCAAAAAGTTGCAGGTATTATTAATTAATTAATAATAAAACACGTGTTATATTTATTATTTTTTCAGGGGAACGATATGTTTATAAATTCGTATGCGACCCCGAAGCGCTTTTTAACATGGCTTATGGGACTGCATCAGATTCTTGTAGTGTCCGCACAGCTTTAAGTAATCGAGCTGAAAACTTAAGTGTAAAATCACGTTCTCCTGAACCTCCTAAACATCATTTAGCTTATTCTGAAATGCTCAATTTATATAATTGTGGTTTGGCACATTCTAGGCCATACCAACATCTTCATTCTTATCTACCAGATACAGGAAATAGCACAACTATTCATCATAAACATGCTAGATATAATACAATTTATAATTAAATTATTTCAACGTAATAATCTAACAAAACCTGTTTCCTATTTAACATAAAACTTTAATTTTTATTATTATTTATTAATTTTATTAATTATTTTGTTAATATTCTTGTTATTTGTGTCTTAAAATATTTATATTAAATGGTAATTTATTGTGTAGAAATTAATTGTTATCAAAATAGTGGTGCTTATGTATTCTCTGTATAATGAATTAAATTAATTACTGATCCCTGTCTATTTTAATGTATTTTTATCCTATTTTAAGTAGTTATTTATTTTAAACAAGATAAATAAGTAATTATTATGTATTTAGCGTTTATTTGTGGCCTTTGAGCTCAGCTTGCTCATGCGCTTGTAAACCGTTTTATGATCCGTGACAAGCTTAGAAAATTGTGTCAACAAGTGTTACACATTACTTTATGTTATGAACCATTTGTAAACTTGTCAACATGATTTCTAATTATCAAAATGTGCCTAAACTTCCCAAAAAACTAGCTATTCTTGTAGATCATGAACATATTTTACTACCAGGATGTTTGAAAGCATACTATCCTGACTCTAAATTGTAAGGTTATACGTTCATTGTTTTCGAAATTATTCATTAATATATTCTTTTTAGTAAAAGTTTATTATTATCAAAGCCTTATAATACGCATAAATCAACATTTTTCGGAGTTACGCATTCTCTTGAACCAGGTGCTATTGCCACTGCCGCTATTATTCATAAGGTGTCTTATACAGTTATTTAGTTGTTCTACATTGTATAATCTAATAATTTTCAGGTAATTGCGGATACAGTAATGATAGGTGGACTTTGCAGAATTCGTATCGATAAAATTATAAAAACCGAACCACGTATTCTTGCTGAAATTACACAAATTGAAGAGCATACCAAATGTGCAGGTTTGTATGTTTATATATAAATAATCGAATTAAATTAATTGATATTATTATTTATTTAGATGTCGAAAATGATCCAAAAATCGCGGAACAAATAGAAGAATTAAAAGAAGCCTTACTGAAGTTTATTACAACTTCAGATTTGATACCTATTATTAAAGTAAGTTATTTTATGGATTGAATTTTCTCTTTTTAATTAAATAAACATTTTAGGAATCATTAAATTCGGTACCAGTTTGTTATTTACCTGAATTATGTTCAAATTTTGCTATGTTTACATTTGAGGATAATTTAAAAATTTTAAATTGCTTGGATTATAGTAAACGTATCGAATTAACATTGGATATTTTAAAGAATAAAAAACTTGGTATGCATTTCATTACTTGTATCGTGAAAATTAGTTTAATTAATATTTTTTGTATAGTTGCCAAAGTGTCGCCAAAAAAATCTAAATTAATAATTGGACCTGGAGCCCTTTCATTAGGCTCTGGACGTAATATGTTGAATCCAGAAGTTACAAAAATAGGAGAACGATTGAAAGAAATTAAATTTCCTCCAGAAGTTAAACGAGTAAGTTTATAAAATGCGTTATATAGCAAAAAAATTAATTAAAACTGTATTAGGTTGTTGATCGCGATTACGAAACCTTATGTAGAACACCATCCATCCATCCAGAATACACAAATATATTCAATTATTTAACATTAATGATTGAATTACCTTGGGATAAAAAGGCTGAAGAAATTTTAGATTTACGTAAATCACAAGCTGTAAGCATAATAAATTATAATTAATTTAATTATTAATATTATTTTATGTTTGATATGTTTATAAGGATTTGGAAGTTGATCATTACGGTTTAGAAAAAGTGAAAAAACGTATCTTAGAACATCTTGCAGTTAGAAAACTGCGAAATGACGCGAATAATTCGACGATTTTATGTTTGGTTGGTCCACCAGGTGTTGGAAAAACCAGCATTGCGCGTTCTATAGCCGCGACTTTAAATCGACCATTTGAAAGAGTTTCTCTAGGCGGGGTAAGCAATATGGCTGATATTCGAGGGCATAGAAGAACCTACGTTGGTTCGATGCCTGGTAGAATTATTCAAGCCATAAAACGGTGTGGCGTTAAAAATCCAGTCATACTACTAGATGAAATTGATAAAATGGTAAGTGATTATTTTTTATAAGTATAGAAATTGTATTTTAAATAAAATTGTAGACTGTAGGATTGCATGGTAATCCAGCCGCGGCATTACTTGAAGTTTTGGACCCTGCTCAAAATAAAGATTTCGTTGATCATTATTTAAATGTACCGTTTGATTTATCTGAAATTATGTTTATTGCGACCGCTAACTCTACTAGTAAATTGTCTCCAGCGTTGTTTGATCGTTTGGAAATGATTACTATCAACGCGTATACTTATGTAAGTTCTTCCGAAACAATTAATTAATTCCTTTAATTTAATTTTGATAATTATTTAATTAAAGTTGGAAAAAATACAAATTGGTGTAAATCATTTAATACGTAAACAATTAAATGAAAATGGATTAAATACCGATCTTATAAATATTCCAGAAGAAACTATTCATTTTATAAGTATGTTTTACTTGATTAGCTTATAAATTAAATTTATTAATGTTATAATTTTTAAATACAGTAACACATTATACCCGGGAAGCTGGTGTCCGCGGACTTGAACGTAAAATTGGAGCCTTATGTCGCTCTGTAGCTGTCCAATTTGCTTTGGACGAAAGCAACAACTATGAAAATATAAAATATCCAATTGTAGTTGATGTTGAATCAGTAAAAAATATTTTAGGGGTATTTTTTATTTATTTATTTTCTTGTAAAACAATTTTAAAATACCTAATTTATAGCCAATTCTTTTTGATTCAAATAAATGGTCGTCGCGAATTGGTAAAGTTGGAATTGCAATTGGTTTAGTTGTATCAAATTCTGGTGGTGATACAACTGCTGTTGAAACAAGCTACATGCCAGGTAATGGTCAGCTTGTTTTAACAGGTTCGTTAGGGGAAGTAATGAAGGAATCGGCGCAGTTAGCGTGGGGATGGGTGCGGGCCAATGCATATATGGTATATTATGTAATACCATTTATAAAAACATATTTTATTACCCTGAAATTTTAGTACGGAGTTGATTTAGATTGGAAACGATTAAGTAATTTAGATGTTCATATACATTTTCCTGAAGGTGCTGTAGGGAAAGATGGACCTTCGGCGGGAATAACAATTGCATCTGCGCTAATGTCGTTATTCCTAGATCGTCCTCTATTACCAAATATTGTTATGACTGGAGAAATAACTTTACAAGGCTTAGTTCTACCGGTTAGTTTATATGATTACGTAATTTAAAATTTTTATTAAATATATTTCTATAGGTTGGTGGAATAAAAGATAAAATAATAGCTGCCCATAAGGACGGCTTTAATAAAATTATATTACCGCAGCAAAACGGTAAAAATCTTCATGACATTCCTTCAAATATTAAGGTATATTTTAAAAAAATATATTAATTTGTATTTATTTAATTTTGTCTTTTATTTAGGATGAATTATCATTTGTACTTGTTTCTGATATGCATGCTGTATTAGAAACAATTTTTGAAGGTGGAGTTAATGTGGTGTTACCACTTAATATAAAATCAAAAATTTAATTGAATAAATTATGCGAGGTGATAATTATAGGTACAAGCTAACAATTACTTCCAGATTAGTATTTTTAGAATTAAAAATGTTTATTTTTATGTAATTTTATATTAAGTACTAATAAATTTTGTGATACTATGTAATGCTATTAAATAAATATATATGTATATTGTTTTGAATTGTTTTTATTTACCTTACCCTCTTTAATTTAACAATAATAAAAAACGGTTAAAATTATAAAAATAAGTACCGGTTTTATAAATATATTTGTAAGAATAAAAATAGATATTATTTACATGGTTTGTTTACGTTCTGTCCAAAATATTTACTATTTTTTTACATATACTTAAATAATTTGCACATCTGTAAACAAGAACTGATATACAATTGAAGATATTACTCAATTAAAAGAAAAACACGCAAAAAATCTAGAAAAACAATAACAAAATTACGTGATTTACTTCCAGAAGTATCTAGCAAATTCTATATAACGCATGCGTTGAGTCACGTATCGTATAAGCGGGTATAAATACACGCGCGCGGTATATATCGAATCAAATAATATTCAGATATTGGTGAAAGTGCTTGCAAAAAGTGATTTACTCGCTTTAAAACTATTAAATATTCGCAATTTTCTTGGAATATAAATATAAAGTAAGTTTTGTGTTATTATTTAACAAAATATAACATTTATAATTCTTACTTTGCGTGGAAACATTCATTTTTCTACTCGCTTCTAGAATGTCGTCATTGATTCCAATTGTGTTTCGCGAAATGATTCGCCCTATGCGAATGATGGAACAACATATGAGATTAATGCAGGAAGAAATGATGAATCCTCGTTATTTTCCTACAATTTTCCATAGTCCCTTTTTCAATCAACGCCCTTGGAGAGTAGAATCATCTGAGTCGGATGACACAAGTGTTACATCAGACAAAGATAAATTCCAAGTTAAAATTGATGTTCAACATTTTAGTCCCGAAGAAATTAAAGTAAAAGCAGCTGATAATACTCTTATTATTGAAGCTAAACATGAAGAGAAACCTGATGATAAAGGAATTATCTCTAGACACATGATCCGCAAATTTTTTATTCCTGACGGACATGATATGAAACAAATTGTTTCAAGTTTGTCTTCAGATGGAATTTTAACTATCTCAGCTCCAAGGAATCCTGAAGCTGCTGAAAGAGAAATTCCTATTGCCCAAACTGGACCTGAAAGAGTTGTTGAAGAAAAGAAGAAACCCGAAGTCGAAACAAAATAAAATTTTCTTTAATGTCGTTAAACGTAGACTGATTTTTTGTGATTATTTAACTTTAATATTATTAGATACATAAGTATTATTATAATTATTTTGTAAAATCGATATTTATGTAAGGTTTATATATAAATACTTGTTGTTACTATAATAGTATATGAAATAAAATACAATAAAATTAATTATAAAATAATTTTATTTAGAAAAAGTACAAAAATAATTAATCAATCCATTCTATAAGTTTATTAATTACAAAATTATGTTTCATTAGTGTGTTATCTGGAAAAGTTACATGAGCAATAAATTTATTTTCTTCAGCATATTTTTCCAATAAAATTCTATAATTTATTCTTTCCAGAGTCGGTTGTAATGCACATTCTTCAACTAACTCTCGTTTGGAGAAAAATCCTCCATATTTAGTAAATACAATTGTTATATTGTTTTCTTTTGTTTTTAATTGAATTAATTTTAAAACTGATTTTTGGTAATTGTCCATACTTTTTATACCTCCGACTAATCTATCACCCCAATAATATGCTGATAAACTATCTAGCACAATTAAAGAGACTTTATTGTAATCGGAAACAATGTTTTCTAAATTTAAAATTGTAGCATGTAATTGATAACTATCGAAACAGTTTAATATAATTAAATTTTTTAAAGAAAATTTAATTATATCTTCAATTGTTGTCGAAGTAAAATTGTTTTTAAAATTTATCTGGCAATTTTTTAAAATACTTTCTAATATCTCACAAAGTTTAAATAAAGTAAAATGATGATCGGTGTTTATAATTATTGCGCCCGCATATTTACCGCCTATGTATATATTGTCCAATTCTGGAGGTAATATACAATAAGCGATAAATTCGGTAATTAAAAATGTTTTTCCCGTAGAAGTATCACCGACAATTTCGATAACTTCGTTTGGTTTAGGCCCGCAATTAGAAAATATATTAGGATATATATTTTCTAAATTTGGACGGGTATTTAATCTAGCAAATAACTGATAACCAGTTTCTACTTTATAATTTGCCATTATTAATTCTAAGGTTAAATTATAATGTTTTTGTTTGTGAGATATTTTCTTGTTTATTTTTTAAATGCCTTAAGATAAACAATTATACTATGCCAACATAATCTTAAGAATTAGAATTTAATTGATTATGTATACTAATTATGAATAGGAATTTATATTGTATTAATAAATAAGTAATTATATCATAATGCTATTAGTTGTTATAGAATGAGAAATAATGTATTAGATATAATTTTATTTATATAAATTTCTCTTTAGTTGGTTGGGTTGGCATATTCCCATTACTAAAAATGGCAGCTTCATTAGACAGTCAGCTGTCGTGCATTATGAGGGGAGTTTAATCAAAGTCGATTAAAGTAGGTGTATTATATATTGTATTAAATTTAATTATAAATAATTTTAATATTTCCTTTTAGTGTAATGATCCTAACAGAGTATCAAAAGTTTGCAGTGATTTATTTTGATTCCACTAGAAATGTGAGTAATATAAGCATTTTTGTGTCATGACATAATTTATTTACGAATCTTTTATTACAACATGTGTATAAGATTTAATTAATTTAGTTTCATTGTATTGATTAGTTTTTAATTATAAAGCATAATGGATGGATGTGATGAAACGTTGCAAAATTCAGTGCCTTCAATATGGGATATTAATGAGATTGTACGATTACTACGACAAGAAAGATTATTTGTATCTTCCGAACAACAAGAATTGCAATCCCTAAATGAACAGGTGCGTTATTGTAACATTATTATATTGTTGATTGTCATTTGTTGCATAGCAATTGCTTTGTTTACCTTTGTTCGCGATATAATACCGTTTTTAAATTAGGTTGCAGAAGATACTGCAAAAATTTCTCAATCCGCGTGGGTAACTACACAACAACGTGTAAATTTAAATAAATTGATTGTATCTCGACCAGATTGTTCGCCAGCGGCATGTTGTCAACGCGCCAATTCATTAGAAACCACGGTTTTCGTTGATGCTAATAAAATATTACAGTATCAGGTAGTTTTAATCAATTCGTATAAAATCATCAAATTTTAACGTATATTCGTTGTTCTAGGATGTGATAGCTTATGCAGAGTTTCTACGTTCTTTACGTTTAGCTCCTGAATTAGTAGCACAATGTTTAGTTGTAGGAGAAAGAGTTCAAGAAAGTGCCAAACTTTTACCAGATGTTGTTCAATGTTTAGTTACAGGGTTGTACGGAAACTTAATATTACCTGATGATACTTTATTGGTTCTTGAGTTATTAAGACAACTAGCTAAATTACAATTAGCCTCTAGTGATAATCCTCGAAGGTATCATCTCGAAAAATATATAAATTTAAATTAAATATATCGTAAATTATTTATTTCAGACTTGTAAGAAATGGTTCTTGTGCTTTTTCCCGTTTGTATTCAACATTTCATGAAGGTTTATTTTCCGCGAAATTATTTCTTACCGCGACTCTACAAGGTCCTATTATGCATTTGTTAAAAGAAACTGAGCATTATTATGAGTTAGATCCAAATAAAGCTGTTATAAGGTAAATTTAATTTAAATTCCTTCGATTTTGTTTTAATAATAATAATTTTATTAGGCTCTCATCGGCGGATAGAATAAAAAAATTCGGTAGAGAAGGTACACCGGAATATGCTGCTAAAATAAAAGCATATCGGAGATGGACCATTCAAAATTTAGTTAATATTAGTAGCCGATTTATCGAAAGTTTACAAGAAAATATCCATTGCTTTCCAAAATCAGTTTGTTGGCTAGTGAAACATATTGCAACAATGTTGAATAAATGCGGAACAGAACCGAAAGAAGTAAATATAAATATTACAAATAATAATATGATTAACTAATATAAAATTTGTTCTAGGTAAATGCAATGTGCACTGATTTAGTTTTCACTCATTTCATTTGCCTTGCAATCGTGAACCCAGAAGTGTACGGAGTTTGTGATGCTCCCATATCACCAGTTGCGCGATTTAATTTAATGCAAGTCGGTCGAATTCTTCAAATGTTGTGTTTATTAAAATACCAGGAACCAGATCCGAAGTTAATAGACTTATACAGCAGTTTTGATCAAAATGCAGTACCGGCTTTATTGGAAGGGCTTTTAAACGGTTTGAATAATTTAGAAGATGGTCCGATTTCTGTAAATGGTGGTTCAATTCAAGGTGTTAAACGAACGTCCGCGTTATTTACTCTTAATGAACTACAAAGTTTAGTTAGTTTTCTTCAAAATGTTTATTCTTCGTTAACACAAGAACAAGCAATAGCTAATGAACACGGGTCACAATCAAGTTCCTGTAGCGGTTCCGATGCAGGATTTCCTGTTGCGCTTCGTGAACAATTGGGTATACTCATTTCTGCATTACCTGCAACTGTGATAAATGGAACAAATTCCCCGAAAAGGGAAATTCAACAAAATGGACTTGCTCCAGAACAAGCGGCCAAGCGGGCAGGAATTTTGGGAAAAGGTATGTTTATTTAATGTTCGCATGGTTTTTATTTGATTTTTATATATGTTGCATTTTTTATTTAATATGTGTATTTTACGCAATATGTTGTTTCTTTTTTTATTTATCAATATTGCACAATTTTATTTGATTTCGCTTCGCTTGCTTTTCGTTTAGTTTCGTGTATTTATTGTCACCGTATTTTTTAGTGTCAAAAACACGTTTAAATAGGGCCATTTCTTCACCAGGGTCAAGTAATAATACAACAGATACTTTCGATAATTCTTCCGCGCAAAATACAATTAACGGTGATTCATCTGATACTGTCCTTATAATTCCTTTACTGGTAGAAGAAAATGAGCATATTGGATTATTAACTGAGCAAAAAGTTTTAAGTATGACTCCGGTAAAGTCAATTACAAACGGAATAGAAAATATGCATATTAGTAATTCTATTGAGAATTTAATTCCTGAACAAGACTGCGAAGAACGCGATAGATTACCTGAAGCAGGTTCTTTAAATTTAAATTCGGGTCAAGAAAAACGTACAAGATTTTCACATTCCCATGATGAGGGGTCGATCGGAAATACTTCAGATAATTTAGAAGCAATCTCAGAAGCTGCTAGCAATCATTCAGTTGCAAGTAGTTTGGAATTAGAAACGGAAGATCAAAATGATAATGATAATTTATCGGATATGGTATCAGCTAATGTATCGGGCAGAGGAACTCCTAATATATCCGGACGAGATACGCCAAGTTCTCAAGTGACTGAAGGGGAAGAAAGGCAGTTAGAAATTCGACAAGTTTATTTACCTCCACCCCAGTCATTAATCGGAAAACAAATTAGATCTGAAATCGATGATAAATTCTGTAAATTTGAAATAAAAAAATTGTTAGAAGGCGATGAAACTATCTCAATTATATCAGACACTTGGAGTACTGATGTTCTAGCGTCTGATAGTGAAATAATTGAAGCACATGAGCGTTCAAATGTTCCACCAATCATTGAACAATCAGTTGTTGAACCTGTTGTTCAACAGTTACTAGATGTATCTGAAACGGCCAGCGAAAGCGCTTGGTCAACAGATGTCCTTGCATCAGATTCAGAACGAATGACCGAAGTCGATACAGATGATACAGCAAGCGTTGCAAGATCCGACGATACCGCTCGTTCAGAAATAGATGAAACACCCCCGACTGCGCCAAATGTTCTTCCAGAACAACAAGCTCAAATTCCAATTTCCGCTCCTCCAGTTAATAATCCAGTTAGCACAAATCCATTCCTTCAAAATAATCCTCAAAGTCCTACAGTGAATTATTTATTTCGTCCAATCCGTGATGATGTTCCAAATTCCCCAACACGAAATGAATTCCAACCAAATTTTAATGTAACCGGTCGGGGCGGACGAAAATCTGATTACCGCAGACGGACAGTAGAATACGTGGATAGTAACGCGAATAATATAGTTCATAATTCTGTCGTGTTTAGTGAAAATCATGTAACTAGAACAGTTACGACTAATAATCATGTTGAGACAATTGATAGAGGAATTCTGCGAACCTCGTCGAATATTCATAATATTGAAAATATTCAATCTAGACGAGAAGCTATTTTAATTGATTCGAATGTGTTAAATTCGAATGGATTTCAATTATTAAATGAACGCAAATCTGTAGATAGTAATACTAGTGAAGAAGTAACTAATAATGCTAGTGGATTAAATAATGATATTGTTAATCATATTGGAATGGCAGCTGTATCTCCAGCTTATTTATTAGCGAATCATGTCGGTGCTCAAAAGTTTATTCCAAAACCAAATAAAAACGAAAATGATATGATTCGATCAAGCAATGCTAGTTTAAATTCTATGTCTAGTGGAAGTAGTAGTAGCTCAGATACACGTAATAAAACATGTAATAGAATAAATACAGAAATACCTACAGAATCTCGAGTACAATGGACTGCGGATAATAAACAATGGGTTAGCAATGGATCTGAAAATAGTTTAAATATAACTTCGACTCCATCGGGAAGTACAAGTGAATTATCTGTTTTAAGTCCGACTAATACGCAATTATCTCCGGTAAATAATGTTGCTCAAAAGAATAATCCAAGTGCAATAAAACCGTCTACTTCTACGGGAGCTATTCCTAAAAGTATTAGTTTTGATATGACAGCTGAGAAAGGTGATAAAGAATTAGATGACGACAAAAAAAATAATCGAGGATTTTTTGGAAAGTT
>CM008239.1:2826643-2839947 GCA_002278615.1 Pogonus chalceus | reverse complement strand
TTTTTGTTTTATTAAGGGGGGTGGGGCAATTTAAAAGTCTTGCCCATGGCCCACAAAAAGCTAGTTACAGCCCTGGATATAAGTATGTAAAATCAAAATTATTTTATAAACTTAATAGCTACGTCGAATTAAATATATACACCAAGGTGGTGTAATCTTTTAAGAAACTGGGCAAAATTAATTACTTTACAATAATTAAAAATTTGGATTATCATTTATGAGTTAGTCGTAAATAGTTTTTCGCATTTACCAAAATTCGTTTATAAATGACTTGTACCTTTTACTAAATTACGGATTGAATATAGATAAAAAGGCTTTAATTTTTAATAAATTATGAAATTTGAGCAATTTAAAGTCCAGTTTAAAGGTACGCCCTTCTCTAAAACGAGGCACTTGAGAACTATACCCAAAATACTTTTTATAGATAAAATAAATTTATTTTTGGAAAAAATATTTACACATTATTTTTTATACTTGATTTGACGGCAATATCATTACGTACAAAGAACAGCCATGAATTTACATTTCATACAAAATGTCTAAATCATTTATTAAATTGAAAACTCAAAGAAATATAATTTCCTGCTTATTTTGTTGTAAAATTCAATATTTCTTATATAAAAGGACAAATAAATGAGGTATAAAAATATCCCTGAATTCTTATCACGATATATTTTGGAGGAAATGTGAAATCTTATACATAAGGTGTTTGTTGTAATACATAGAAAAAAAAAATCGGATCTTTTATATATCACTCAAAGCTTTGTATATCATCAGGATATTTTTAGATGATTAGAATTTATTTGGTTTCGTTTGGTTTTTAGTTTAGTGGAATTTAACCTCAATTAATAGAATTAAAGGGTCGAATTGTTTATATTATGACTAAATTTTATCAAAAAACAAATGAGTTAATGATGATAAAATTATAAGTGGCATTTGGTGTTCCATATGTAAAATATAACCTATTTTTTGTTATTAAATTAGTCATATATCCAGTAAATCCAGGGCCGGACTATAATTTTAATAAACAATTAAATACATTAGCAGTTTTTTTGGGAAATATTAAATATTTGCAGATTGATATACACTTTTATTATAAGAAATTGGTTTTTAAAGACTTAAATTAAGTTTATCAAGATAAATTATACAAAATTTAATTTTATTAGTGTCTTAATTTTGATTTTGAAATATACTCTTTATAAAAATGTACATAGATTTATTCAAAATTAAGATTGATATACGCCTTAGTTTTCAGGAAATTGTGTTGAAAAATATTTTTTATTTAATTTTAAAGTGAAATAAATATTTATTAAATAGAAAATATATTTATAAAATATTAAATTAATAAAAGAATATAAAAATAACTTCTTAAAACAAAAGCTAAACAGAATAATACACATGTTGAAAGGTCTATTGTAAAACAGATAAATTATAAACAAAAAATAAAAATTACATATGCTGTTTTTAGTTTATACATATATCGGATTCTACAACCTTGGCAAATGTCCGATAGGCGCTAAAATGTTGATTTATTCAACATACATGAATCAAGTATTTTTGTAGGATTCATAAAAAATATTTATAAACAACGCTAGAGTTTCAAATAAACTGTAACATCGTTAAGTCTAGATGCTATTTTTGTATTTATGATTCAAACATGAAATCGATCGAAGAAATTCACGTGTTTATCTCTGAAATAAGCAAATACTTACAGAAGTATGGAAACATTTTTAGACTGTTTAAGTTTTTAGGTTATGTGTATATTTATTTTCTGATCAAAGCGTTAGAATTATTTCAAGTTCACTGTTATCAAGGTTAAAGAAGAATTGAAAATATTTTCTATAGCAAATTTCTTGTGAAATTGAATGAAATAATATTTCAAACTCCGACCACCATTGTAGCATTACATACGTCATCATACGAAAAATTTTATTGTAATAACGATTAAATAAATAATAATAAAATTAAAAACACGTTGTACGACTTCATTTAAGATTGTAATTAGATAAAATAATAATTAAAAAATCATTAAAACTTGAATAAATATTAATTCTATAATTATTCCAAAATGAAATATAAAACAAAGTGATTTAACTTGTTGCAAGAGTAGAAAATTACTAGAAAGATGTATTATTTAACATCAGTAGCCAATCTTTATATTTTATTAAAGACTTTTCCAAGCAATAATCATTTGAAGGCTAAGGATAAAAAACTTATATACCTATGTATGTTCAAGTTTAAATATTGCGTGTTGATTTTTTTCTTATGTCCTTCTGTATTTTATTGACTTGTTATATATTTGTTGACATTGAAAATATTATATTATTTATTATAAAATTCAATTGAAATATTTTTATTTAGAATGATGTTTATTGGTAATCGATAGTTGAATGTTTTAAAAGTGTTTTTGGAGTTTTCTTATTTCAATTTATTTTATCTTAGAATAAGAAAGTTTTGTTTATTTGTAATGTAATTGATTTATTGCTCTATAAGACTTTTTACTTTTTAAAATATTTGTTTTTGAAAAAATCTTCAAATTTAATCGAGAATAAAAAACACGTAAATATTCTTGATTAAAGATTAAAACATTGTAGATAATATTTAACTTACGCATAAGGCCAAAATGACTGAAAAAAAAACTGTTAATAATACTTTTTTAGCTTATCAGAATTGCAAATTATATAGGATGTCCCAAAGGGGTCAAGAATTAAACGTTCGAAAATCGTTTTTACAAAGAATTATAAAGAAGGATTTGCATCTAAAACCTTACAAAATTCAGCTTGTGCAAGAATTAAAACCAACAGACCATCTTCAACGATTAAATTTTGCGATTGAAATGTTCGAGAGGTTTCCAAACTTCGGAAATACCCCGACCCTTTTGGGACACTTATAAAAAAAACAAATTCTTTAGGCTTAATCAGAAAATTTCCAAATAAATTTTGCAAAATTGAGTTGAGAAGAGGGTTCGGGGGTTTCCATTTTAGATTTTACATTTATCTGTAGCTTCATTTTTGGGGGGTAGAAGTATTCTTTAGTATTTACCAATTGTCTTCAACTTTTTAGCAAAAAACTAATTCTTTGAATTAAAAAGAAAGACTTATCAAAAACAGCTATAAAAACGGGGAGTTCCCATTTAAAATTTTAAAGTTGACTCCTTCTCCTACACCCAGAGGAGTGCAGATAAGAAAAAAATTACAGGATCAGATGGCTCTCTCAAAATCAATCTTCAAGTTCTTAAAATCTAAAACCATCTTTTCGCACGATGCTCATTTCTTTAGATATTCTTTATTTAAACTGACTTTATTTTTTCAAAAATATTTAAATATACAAGTACAAAAATAAATAATATAAACAATTTTGTTACGAGATACTTTTAATAGGACTTTATCTATTGTCATTTGTAATAAAATAGAAATTATAGAAACAAAATTATCTTTAATTGCAAGACGTTTCGAAAACTCACTCTGTTCCCGTCATCAGTTGCGAAACCTAATGCAACAAATCCCTATAAATTTTGTTACGATAATTAAGCCCTAACATCAAATTAAATGATTTAAAATTAACAAATTAACAATTTCCATTAAAATAATAATAATATTAATAAATTCACAAATAAAACGATTATTTCATTAAACTCCACCATCGCGGATTTATTATCAAATGTAATTTACATATATTATTATTCCACGTATAATTAATAATTTTGTTTCGGAAATTAGTTGACAGGTTATTACAAAAATGTCGAACTTTACATTTTCTTATTAATGTAATCTATTAATTATAGCACAGTGTATTTAATTAGTTGGTACATTGTTAATGTCAGTAATTTATATTGTTTATTAGACTTTCTTTATGTTATTAATCAATTTATTTTTAGCTTCTGTCGCAAGGGTTAATATTGTTACAATGGAAAATTTTGGGACAAATTATTCATCAAAATATGTGATTATATTTAGAAATTTGATATTTAAATGTAATACGACGGAAGAATAATAAGTAATGGGGTTTAACTTTAGAAGTATGTTTTCACTTTGCTAAATTTGATGTTGAAGTTTTTAATATCCTCCCAATTTTTTAATGATTTGTCAGTTTTATTATTTAAACGCGTCAAATAAATCAGATCCTCTACTCATCTTTTAGCTCAGTTCTACACAATTCATTGTCAAACTCAAAAACATTAAATGATAGACTTATCCCTTACTGATTCAAAAAGCCATCAAAATTTTAAAAAGCTTCTTAGTTAAATAAATATACCTAAATCTATCATAGATGAATATACTTTATTGACAAAAACATGCATAGTGCTAAAGATGCAACTTTAAAATTATGATTTTTTATACACCTGCATGGTATGAAAAATGGATAGAATTTTTTGTGGGAAAACTAAATAAGATACAGATAAACGGTTTTCAGCTTCGATAAATATATGAAAAAGCCTTTTAGGGAGTATTTTTATTTTTGTGATATCATCATTATTACGCTTACAACATGGCTTCCAAAAAAAGAAAATTTTTGAAAAGTCCTTTTGCAGTGATCAACACATCGGCTTGATCTTCACCTGGAATCATGAAATTGGCAATTTTTCTAGTGAAGTGTAGTTGATCTAAAGATTAATTATATGATTTTGGAAAATATTAATTTTTGATAAAATAGCGGCTGCTTAAAGTTGAGGTATCGATTTTTAGATTCACGATAGACTTGGTTTCGTGTAAATCAATTAATATGTTCTTGATATATTTTGGTGTTTATAGTTTGAAAATATGTTTTGACCGCGCTTGAGACGCTCCACTTTGGAAGAGCATTTCTTCGGAATCGATTTTTTGATGGCTCACAAACATCTGTGATTTACAAGATAATACGCGGATTAGCCTAGACCTACAGTTAATGTGCATTATAAAAAGAGTTAATCAAATTCCATTGAAATCCATCTTATTTTGTGACATCTGTTGAATAACATACGCATATAAGAACACATGTATGTCGCATGTCAAAACGTTGTCGCATGTCTTTAATTATACATGCAGATAAGTAAGTAAAGTACCCGGTACATGAGTGTTTGTTCACATGAATTGTGTAGGCACCTCTTGCGTCGGCCAATGTAATATTCATTGCGTTCCGCCCCTTGTTCTGATGTTATGTTGATATTGATGTTGCTGTTGAGATGATGGAAGCACTCCATGACATTGAGGGTATCTTGGTTTCTACTCACTTTGACAATTATCATGATAGGCCTGATGGAAATTGGGATATTGTGAGAAAACTTTTGGGATTTGTTAATTTTGGACTTTTTAAATATTTATGTGTGTAAAATGCTTCTACTGTTTTAATAATTTATTATAATTTTTTGTTTGTTTCAAGGTAATGAGACATACTTATCAATATTCATTACTTTAATCTTGAATAATTACTTTTAAATCTAATTTAGACTTATTAACTAAAGTTTCATATAATTTTATAAGTATTTCACTTCTAAGGATAGTCTGAAGTTCTCTTCATTAAGAAATTATATTAAAAACTTATTTTATAGATTAACAAAAGGCTAAACATTAAAAAAAAAATATATATTTTGATAATTTAAATCTTAAAATTAATAGATCATATGCTTTTATATAATTTACCTCATTGCGCTAAAATAAATAGGTCAAATTCTGCTATCTGTTGGCATTAAATTAAACAAAACAAAAAAGGTAAGATTCCACTAACTGTTGAAATCAAAATAAACAAACAAATCCTTTTACCTGCTAGCGTTTAAATAAAAAGGTCAAATTCTTCTATCTACTGGCCGTAAAATAAAAAGGTCAAATCCTTCTACCTGCTGACATCAAAAGAAATAAAACAAAAAAGGTCACATTCCACTACCTGCTAGAAACAAAATAAACAAATAAATCTTTTTATCTGCTAGCACTTAAATAAAAAGGTCAAATTCTTACACCTGCTGGCGCTTAAATAAAAGGGTCAAATGCCTCTACCTGCTGACATCAAAATAAACGAAATAAAAAACCTGTTAGAATCAAAATAAAGAAACAAATCCTTTTACTTGCTGGCGTTAAAATAAAAAAAAAAAAAAAATTCTTCGACCTAATGGCGTTTAAATAAAAGGATCAAATGCCTCTACCTGCTGATATCAAAATAAACAAAACAAGAAAGGCACTAAAATAAAAAGATAACAATTAAATATTATTCTATAAAATGCTCCGTAAAGCAATTTTAAAGTTCTAGTAGATTTATTTGTGAAATAAATAGTTCTAACTTAAATTTGAAAATTATGCATTACAGAACTTAATAGGAATACCGATTAACAATGATTCAAATTGCATCAAATTTATTTCAATCATACTGCTAATACTATTAAAAATATATTTTTACCATCTTTTGTAGAATTAATAATAAATAATTAAATAAAAATAAAAAATAACAGTAATTTTATCCTTCAATTAATAAATAATCAATTTTCTAATTTACCTGAAAGGTTTCAAAAAATTAATTATATTTATGAACAAACCATTATTTATTAAACATTTAATTTCCTTTGTAACAATTTATGAATAAATAAGTCAATTTATCAAGTAGAAATTCTTAAACATAAGAAAAATGAATATTAATAAATATAATGAAATGTAAGATATGCATACAAATCATAACACTTAACATAGAAATTTTATATTATCAGAGTTAAGTATATATAAATATGTATTAGGTTTTAAATTTTACATTTTATATACCAGATTTATTTATTTATTAAAAAAGTTTGCTTACAATTATTTTTACAACTGACTTAAAAGATATAAATAAAATTATAATTGAAATTCCGCAAAAGCGGAGATTCTAAACTATACATCAAAATATTTATAATATTAAACATCCTTTACTTAAATATCCCGACAAAATTCTTCAAATTTTTATTTACAAATAAAATCAATATATTTATATTATGAATGAAATAAAAATAAAATGCAAATATTCAATGAGTTTATAAATGACAACACGAAGAGACAAAGTTTGTTTAATATCTGATTAAAAACTAATATTTGTCGTTAAGTTAAATGTTTACATTTGATTTGCTACTGTTGTATTAAATAAACAAAAGTTGTTCTTCGTTTGATCGGGATTAAAATTAGAAGAATATTTTATAATGTTTATCAATTCTTTTCAATGTTTATTTTGAAATGAGTATCATTAAATTATGATTTAGATATTTTGATAATAAAGTAATTATTTTGTCATTATTTTTCTATAAGATGTAAGTACTTTTATTAATTATTATTATTTTGTTTTAGGAAATTACCTGGAATTCAAATACATATCTTTCCATGAATATCTTCTTTTGTAAGTATTGGGAAATGTATAATTATGTTTAGTACTTATTTTATTTATTAAATATATAAAAATATAATTACAGGTTATAATATTTTTAAAATAATTTCTGTGTCAATTATAAATATAAACACAATCTTTAATAATAAGATATGAACGCCTAAATTTTAACAATTCATGAACTTCCTTAAGATTTTTTCGTTACCATTGACCCATTGAAAATCTAAATGGACCCCTAGGGGTCGATATAGACCACTTTGAGAATCTATGTTCTAAAACATAAAACATAAACTAATAGCAAAAAATTTTCTAGTTCTTTAGGGTAAGTCCAATCTTTCCTCTCCAATTAAATTTAAATTCTTTGTTATAAATACACTTTAAATAAGTAAAAAATGAAGCAAATATTAAAATACATATCAATAACCCAATAAAAATAATTACTTTAATATTTAGAAGTTCGTACATAGCAACTACAACTAATACAGATAAATATTCTAGTGTTTGGTATTCAGGGTCAACATGAAATATTCAAAAATCGATTTAGTAAAGGAACGTTCAAATACTCTCATAAATAAAGATGTTTCCAAATAGAGAATGCATGTACCATAACATATTATTATGCATGCAATGAATTTGTTTCTCTTTGTTCTTTATATTGTTGCAATTTTGTGCTTTTTTGTGCCGGAACAATTCCACCTTATAAGATTCCAGGCTTCACTGCAACTGGAGTTTATATAAAATAAAGTAAGCTTACTGGTTTCTGTTGCTCTTAAATTTTATTATTTGTTGTAAAAATGTTTTAAATATAATTGAAGATTTTAAATGAAATATTTCGCGGAGCGAACATTCCATATTTTAAAAGGTATTTGCGCTGTTTTTGAACTGATCTTCTTTACATAATAAAATCACATTTTTGGTAAAAGGAAAAGGCAGTTTTGTGAAAAATACTGTTTATACTCTTTTAAATTACCATTTTGATAAGTTTTACCGCTGTAGGGTATCGCTATTTTTGAATATATTTTTTGTTTTATCTTGTACATCATGTATTGAAATTGGTTTTTGGATTTTTTAATGCTTTCTTTTAAATAAAAAGTTGTAAATAATAAATTAGATTTATTATTAATTATTTATTTAATAAAATCAATAGGAAATGTGTCGAGTTTTGGTGAAATATTTATCTCACGTTGTGAACTTTTCTTATCAAATTATTTTAAAAATTCAAATGTATTACACGATTTTGATTAAGTTATATTTTTTCTTGAAATCATTTAAGATGTATTTTTTGTTTTTAATAACAAAGGAATTTTGAATAAAATAAGTATTTTAATATAAAGAAATAGTTTATTATAGATCTTTCAAGAATTTTTTATAAGAGTAACTTGTACAAGATAATTTAACTTTTCTCTATTCGTGAGATTCTTTACTTAAACCTATCAAACTAAATCATTATTTTCTTACAGTAAATATTTAATTAAATATATCCTTTTTTGACCATTATTCGCTGAAATATTTGTTAAAAATAAAGTAATTTTTTTATGGAATTACTTTTTAAACTTACTTAAGGGATAAAATACCTATATATAACCATCAAAAAAAATATTTTTTTTTTCATAAAATGCTAGTTTAATATGTTATCAAAATATTAAAACAAAATTCAAAGAAATACTTAAAAAATTCATAAGAATTATTAAAAAATATATCAAAATTGAAAATATAATCTTTAAGTGCCTCAATTTTGAAATTCTGATTTCTTTCCTCTTAGTTTATTTAGTTTCTGGATAAATTTCGTCTGTTAATAATAGTAATAAAAAAAAAATTGTTTGATTTATATAAAAACCACGAGGTCTAGAGCTTACGCTAATTAGCAGCATACGTCTCATCCTTCCCGGAAATTATCGTTTTACAGCTACGCCATCTTTAAGAATTTTACATAAAAAAATAGTATTAAAATTAAAAGATTTAAAAAAACAGTATTCTAAAATTCAGATATATTCCTTTATCCATTCATCCAGGAAAATTATAAAATTCGATTAAAATTCAGTCTTCTAAATATATTTCCTCCCTTCATTTTGAAATATTTAAATAAAATGATATTACTATCCTAATTATTTTATAAATTAGCAACTAATTTAGTTTAAAAATATTAAGAAAATATTTATATTCAACAAAAATAAATTTTAAAAAGAAATTCACCTGGTACATTAATTCAAAAACATTTGCAATGATCGCCAACTATGTTGAGTGTTAATTAATGAGATGTGATGAGAACAAACAGATTCTAAATATAGAAATGGCGGTAAACTAGTTACGAAGCTATCCTAATATATTAGACATCACAGATTAAAAAGTTTATATTTAGTGATGCTACTTCACTATTTAATTTTCTTGACTTGCTATCGCTAATTAGTTTAATAATCACTGCTTATTCATTATGTTATATTGTGAATTTTAATGTATTATTGAATAAATATGCTAGTGTCTGGTCTGAATTAAAAATCTTTTATACTATGATTCAAACGTAATACTTTGCCATCTACATCTTACAAAGTCAATACACCGTGAACAAGGTTTGCCATGAAATATTTATAGAGTAACATATTCTTACGACATATCTGTCATATTATATATGTTCTATTGGCTTTCAATTTCCGTTCTTATTTACATATTACTCGTATTTTTCTGATTTTTTCCGTTCCGTTATATGATTTTTAATCGCGGTTGTAAAATGATATTCTTTGTAAATATTAGATGGAATTTTATCCTTGAAGCTATTGCAGTTGGATTGTATTACTTGTTATTGCTTTATTGTTTTTATTGATACATAATGTTATGTTGAAGGGATTATAATGATAAGAAATTTAATAAAAACAAAGTATTAAAAGTTTCAGCTTAATACTTAGATCGTTTTTTAAGTTATTTACAAGAAACAAAATAAATATTCTAAATTTTAACTTTATAGCTGTATCATTTACAGAAATATTCGCAAAAAGATAAAACATGCAAAATCCCTGATGCATAACCTTAGTATGTTTGCAAAAATGCCTAATTCTTTACATATTATTATTATTATTACAGGAATCGAAAGGGAATATTGCGAAACGTGTATATTAAAATTTCAGCTTAATAGTTTTATTATTTCCCGAGATATTTAAAAAAAAAAAACTGAAACTCTGAAAATTCGTAAAAGGCAAATTTTAGAGGTATTATTTTTATAGCAGTAATAGATTTGTAACATTATGAATCATGTATGTCTTAACTTGTTAGCTTATTCGCAAAAAACTAAAACTCTAAAAATTCGCAAAAATTACCTATATTTGAGATAATATTTTTAGTACGGGAATTGGTTAGGAATATTATGAAACGTACATATATATGTAATTTTCTCCTCTTAGGAGATCTAAAATGGGTCTGATATGGGATATCATTACATTTATTATATATCAATGAGTATTACTGTAAAGTTTAATTATGAAAATAGCCCGGATGTAGAAGTTATGAATTTTTTAATTTTATGAAATTTTAAACAGGAATAAAATGCATTTAATATGTAATTTCCTAATTCTAATATACTTTATAAAGATGAAATACATTTACTTAGTATCATTTAGTAGTATTAAGACATATTTTATAAATAAAAGTGAAGAAAATCAATTTTATTGACATGCAACCCGTGCGCGACGTGGATACGGTGCATGAAATTTGTTGCTGGCAGTGTCTGCGCAGAGGCCAAAACTTTAGTGAAATGTGCGACTATAGTTTTGTTGCTGGGAAAAACTGTTGCTAGAATCACCCCGGTTATATCCCAAGTATCAGCTTATTATTTTTATTATTTCCCGTGATATTTGCAAAAAACTAAAATATGCAAAATTCATGAAGATCCCTGATGTATTTTTTTTTTGCGAAAAATGACCAATATTTTACATATTATTTTTTATCCACTAATCAATAAAGAATATTTTAAAACCTACTTAATTAAAGTTTCAGCTTAATAGCTTCATTATTTGCCAATATTTTCGCAAAAAGCTAAAGACGCAAAATTCGTAAATAAAACTCTAATGTATAACTTTAGTATTTTTACAAAATTTCTTCTTAATATCTGCATTATTTGCTGAGATATACTCAAAAAAACTACGACGCTTAAAACTTGCAAAAATCCCTGATGTATAACCTAAATATTTTTGCAAAATTGGTCTATTTTTACTTATAATATTTACACGTTAAAGGTTGTTACTTAATATTTATATCATTCCACGACATATACATAAAAAAAGAATATACAAAAAACAAAATACTCATGCATTGTATTGCAAATATAAAAATTACGAAATGTGACCTTTTTTCTAATACACGCTAAGAGAAATTAATATTGCTTCATTTAAGAAAAACAATCACTTCTAAAAACAGATCAGTTTTAGTGAGGCATGAAACGAAACAAAAAATAAAACAAAAGAAATTGTAGGTGTAAGTCTCTGTGTAAAACATAATTAAATTATGTAATTAAGTAATTAATTTTGTAAAGGAAATTTAATTACATTGTTCAAATTTAAATTTTCTACCACCCTCACTTGTTTTTTTAATTAATTTAAGTTTCAAATTTAAATAACATCGAAATGAATTATAATTATTATTAATATAAGAAACACGAAACTGTCTTGTAACTGTCCTAGTTTTCAACAAAAATTAAAAGTTTCACAGATTTCAAACATATATAAACTTGTAAGTTTTGTATAATAACACCGGAAATAAAATAAGTTACAGATTTTTTTTATTCTGCAGTCAGAAAAAATATAAATATTAATTTCATGGCAATTTGCCAAAGCAACAAGCGGGTATAACCACCATCACGATTTATGGAAAATAACAGCAAATTTTTGCAATTTTATACTTTAATCTTAAGAATATAAGCTGCTTGTTTTCTGTGATAGATTTCACGCAATATTTTTTGCTGTTTGATATAAGTATTGTTGTTAAGTCTTATTCGTATTATAAATTCGTGTTGCGTTTTATGTTTACATATGTGTTTGTTATATATGTATGTTTTTCATATTCATATGTATATTTGTTTTTAGTTATGTTTGTCATATTTGTTTTTATGCTTCGATTACTTTTAGGTTAGGGAATTTGTATTTAAAACTATAAAATGCATAGATTGTTTTATAAAGCAAAAAATATTACAAATTTGGATTTTTTTTTATAATAAAGAATATTAAAGAAGAGATAAAATTGAAGCTGTTGTTAAAGATATTTGAGAAAAAATACATTTTCTAAATAGATATTTTTAAGTGTTACCCGGATAGAAACGAGAAACGATATTATTTATGTATAAAATGGTACAAGGTATATTTAAACTCTGTAAATTGTAAAAAAACAATTTATTTGTCTTCAAATATATTTGGAATACCTACAAACTAGCTACAAAATTACAAATAAATTAAAATCTGTTAATATAGCTTTGTATTTTATAAAAAAACGGCTTTTATAAATCATTTATTATATACATCCGTCCCTCAATTGCCACGAATAAAAAAAATTGAAAATGACGGAGATATGAGTTAATAAGTAGGGCTCTTTTTTGACAATCCTTGTTAATGATGTACTTATTGTTTCTATCAGGTATTGTCTGAACAATGAAACATTTTTTTTTTTCTTATTTAGAAAAGTAATAACTTAGACATGACGCAGGGAAAATAAAAAAATAAAAATTTGTAGAAATGACATTTGATTCATTAAAAAACTTTAATTTTGAGTTTGAAAAATTAATAACTTGTGAAAAAAGCACCCAATCAAAATAATCTTTTGTCATGTTTTAGATAGTGTTTTAAGGAATACGTGTTGTATATTTGAACAAAATCGGTGTAAAAGATCTTGAGATATCTTGTACACGAATTTAAAAACAGTACAGCGTCAGCATCTTAAAACCAAATCTTCATTATTAATGCTTAATTTCGGAAATAGTTTGAATTTTGGAATGGTTAAACGTTTAAAATATT
>CM008239.1:2616730-2649191 GCA_002278615.1 Pogonus chalceus | reverse complement strand
TTTTCGTAGTTGGCTTTAATTGTAATTTTTATTATTTCTAACTCTTAATTGTAATTGAAAAGTTGATATGTAATAATAAGAAAAATAAGGTTGTTTTATAAATATGACACTAGGCTTTAGTGTTATCTAAAAAACAGAAAACAGGTTGACGAGTATATGTACCTCTTATAAAGAAATCTGTATCATATATTTGGTGTTACTTTCAAACACATTTACTTATTTAAACATATTAGTTTAAAATACAATTTTAAATGTGTCAAAATTTATTACTTGGGCGTAAATGGGTTAATAGTTAAAAAAATAAATCATTTATTTGAATTCCAAAACTTTCAGTTATGTCCAAAAAATATATCTTTTATACTAAGACAGGAAATACCTGCCAAAATTAATAGAAAGTAATAAATATCATTACAGCGTAAAATCCAAATAATGCAACAAACAACAAAGTAATTTTCACCCCCAAATAACCCCAAAAAACCTAAATAGAAAATTAGTTTCAAGCCACAAACTTGTAAATTTAATGTAATACACTTTGCAAACAAACTGACATTGTTGCCTATAAATAAAACAGTATTTTATACCAGAAGTTCATAAAAATTCTCATCGAATAATAAATTTTAAGGGTGCAGGGTGTATGTGGAACCACGGAGCCACGTATGAAGGGTAAAACATACACACGTGGGGAAGTAACCAATGAAGTCGGTCGCATTAAGTAAATTCTTTCGATGAATATACAATGTGTGTTTATGCGTAGATTTCCACCTAATGTTCTTTTTATTCATTCAGATGAAATGCGAATTTTTATTTGACCACAAGTCGTAAAAGTTTCGGTTCATTGTAATAAATGTACAGAAAAGTTTTTTGTGATGTTATTGAAAACAGTCTTTTCAGCGAGGATTTTTATATTGTTTACAGGTTTATAAATAATTGTTGTTATGAAACATAAATAGAATATTTTAGGGTGTTTTTTTAATGTTTAAACAATTATTTTTATTCATTTTGCATACTTTCCGAAAGTACTACAGAAATCTTTTATCTGTTTGGGCTTCAAAACATATTTTTTTTAAATTGTCAAAATATCGGTGACAGCGAAGATTTATTAAATTATTGCAACTTAATTTAATATTTTATTCTAGATTGCTACACTAATGTGAGGAGAAATTCTAACTATTTATAATAATTATATTTTTTTTTAAATAAAACCCCAGTTTTTTTTATAACTATGACACTATTGCTGAGTTTTAATTGATACAATTTCGCTGTAGAAGCTGGAACGTTTCAAAACAAAAAATATTATACAAAATTATAAAAATATTAGGAATTTGTTATTTATCTATTTATTTCGTTGTTATTCCCGGGTTCCATCGTTATAAACAATTTCTACTTTATATATCGAACATTTGTTGGATATTTCCAATGTTCTATTTAATTTATATTCTAATAATTACGTACGTTTGTATGTACAGACGTATGTAAACATACAAGATTTTAGAATTAATTAAAGTTTCAGGTAAGAAACCTTTTTAAAAACGAATAATTTATGATTGACAGCTAAATATATACTCGACAAATGAAACAATTATAGAAAAATATATTGTATATATGTATTTATGCATTTATTATTAATGTATGCACATTTAAAAAATTATATTTGTTATTAAATATAAATAATACACAAAAATAATTATGTATCATATGGATATATACACTTAAAACTCAATATAAGAATTATTATATATAAATAATATATGTACGATGTTAATAAAATAATATTTGGTTATTTGAATATAATATTCAACTCATATTTGTAGCGAAACGAATCAAAACGTCAAGTAATACACAGTATATGAAAAACAAATAAATTTGTACTTACATTTAGATGACTCAGCTCAGCAAATCTCCAGGAAACCGCCAACCAAACACAACCACTGCACTAGTATATATCCAAAATTGATCCCAGAACACTATCACATGTATTTCAAATCAAATTTCTTAAAAAAAACCCAAGAAATGCGTAAATTTTAACACCAAACATGTGCACAAGCCGCTATATGCAGCCATAGTGATTAGGTAATGCAAGAAGATACAAGTTTGCCAGTTTAAACGAATTTATTCGAAATGTATTTTAAATAAAAATTATTGAAGGAAAGTAATATATGAATGATTTTTATTGGAAAAAATTATTTTTTAAATAATTTTGATAACAAAAAAGACCTTTTAAATTTTTTATTGTCAATTTCGGTAGTTTAAAAAACTATTATTTTCTTTAAAATTATTGCAGAATTCATATCATTCTTGTTATTATTTTTAATTATTGAATTTAAAATTTTATTCAGTTATTTGTAAAGGGGAGACCCTTTTTTTGCATAAATCTATCCTTTTTCCTGTCTAAAATGTCCTATAAGGGTTTATTGATATTCAAAGTTATTGCAGAGATGCAAAAAGAATTGTAGAGGCCGTACAGTACCGAAAACATTAAACGCATTTTTCTGGAAACTACATTTTTCAAACTGGGTACCACTTTTTCTCGGGAACAATTTAATGAAAAGGTTTAATCTTTATCGGCAATGTGTTAAACTATTTTTTCTATCGTGAAGCGTAAGATTTTTTATGACCTGCTGCAATTTTTGTAACTTTTTTTTTTTAATTTTCAAAAAATCCTAAGCATCACGATAGCCAGTCTAATATAGTTTAAGGAAATCTAAACGATTTTGATTTATCTTCTCCAAGGACTGATGGCGACTGGTACCCATGGAGGTGTCTGACGCCGAAGGCTACCACGGCTCCAAATATTTATATTTTTAATTCAAAAAATTTTGTAATACTAATTAAAATACGTGCAACAATATAGTAAAAAACTTCAAATGATTCAATTGTTATTTAACACTTAAAAAAATTCCTGAATATCGCTGCCAAGGTAGGCTCCCACGTAAAGATACAATGTTTTTTGTTTCTTGCGTTGTATACTTACCTTTATGAATAGAAAATAAAAAATTTGTTAAAAATAAAGGATAAAAGAGAGGATAAGGTTGTGAAAAAAAAGTACAAAACAAAATTATTCATTAATACCAAGTCAAATAGACAGGGTATCTTTATTATTATGCTCTTAAAATCTGTAATCTCCATATTATTACTTTTACATATATAAAAAGCCGTCAAAAGCTCGATCATCATATCATATATTATAGTGATATCAAATTTGCACGCATATTTTATATTAATATAAAAACAGTTCATATTCACACACGCTCGCTCGCTAGCAACAACGCTCTAAAAAAACACTAGAAATAATATCCAAAGAAATTCTGTCACATTTAAAAAATTATCACTTCTTATATTGCTTTGTAAACAAAACTTCTATCGCACCAATATCTATTCTTCAATGAATATTACGAGTGTTTTTTCAGAGCGATTAATAATTTGTTGATATCCTAACAGTTACAATATATAATTTATAATATTCAAATAAGTCCAAAGACCACTCTACTTATCGCCTGCTGCATCCAGCACACATAGGTACTCTAGTAGTATTGTTAATAAATACAAATATGTTTTTATTCAAAGGTAGTTAGTTCATTTTTGTTATTTTTGATGCCGAATGGTATTTAATATTATTATTTTATTGCTAAACATATCTCACTAATTCACAATTACATTTTACACTTTTTTAAATATATCTATTAATACATTTAAACAAAAACAATTTTGCAGGTTAGTTTCATTCAAAAAGTGTGTAAAAATGTGAATAAAAATATTAAATACCATTCAGAATTTACAATAGTAACGTTTGTACACATATCCTGGATGACCCAGCACAAGTTCCTGAATATTTCAATCAAAATCATTGTTGTAACTGTAATTTATATTGCTTAGATTCAATATTAATAATAGACATGTAATATTATCAATAAATATAATGATAATAGTAGTTATTTCGGTACAAACGAAAGCATAATAATATATAGTTTAATTATAACAATTTTTTTTATTTGTTTTTTTCGAAATTTCTGTTCTTCGCAGTCTGCTAAAGTAGTGCTGTCCCTGCGCTAACATGTCAGATAGGCTGGACTCAAAATAAAATCAAATCATAACGAATTATTAACTAAAATATGATATAAATTTATTTATTTATGTTGTAGTATCACAAAATGGGTTAAACAATAAACAATTGAAGTATGTTTTTATTGTTTATTTAAATAATTTGTTTGGTTATGAGGTGATAAGTTATTTTGAGGCGTCCCCCGGGAGAGACAGCAATGCAGATAGTGGAGAACTATTTAAGTATTTTTATATATTTTATGCTTTTGTTAATACCGTCGCCGTTCTACTACAGTACGCTATATAAACATACATTAAACTCTACCTTAGTAAACCTCTCAACACTTTCCAATAATTTAATGATAAATTCAATGTTAATAATTATTATTAGGTAAATGTTATACATATGTGATCCATAATAATTGAAAACAGCGAGGGAGCATTCCTGGCGTAACGCTAAATATTTACTGTGATAATAACAGAGCGCTACGACTATCAGACCAAAACATTAATATTAAAATTTTTATTAAAATAATAAAAATCCTGATATTAAATGTTTTGTTCACAGGTCCTACACCAAAAAACATTGTTATTCATTTATAATAATAAGTAATAATAGTATTATTACATAAAAATTTGTACTTTGAAGGGGAGGTATAAGGATAGGTGAAACGTACTCGCCATCCCGACGACTAGAACGCCATTGGGGACAGAGAGACGTTGTCTCTAACCGATAACGCGCAAAAGCAAAAAAGAGTCATCTTAAGTCCAACCATGAGACCACAAGCAAACACTAACCAACCAACACCTATACAAGATCTTAACCAAACTAATTTTTACATTTAGAGTATAAAAAATTTGATTCAATTCATAAATCTTAAATTTAGGTTTTTTATTATTTTCCTTATTTCGTAATTATAAAAAATTTATATTTCTTTTTTTGTATAAAAAATTTATATCACTTAATAGGTCGTCCGCTCTCACTCAATTCTGATGGACTTATTTTTTTTTATTTAAGTTAAAAAATGTAATATTGAAATAGTTTTATGTAAGGGTGTAAAATTTAAATTTGTGTTATCACAATTGTTACAAAAATAGCGATTCCACGTGAAAGGCTATTATAGTGAGCGGTCTATGACTATCCTAAACAAATATCTACTATCATAAAACCCTGCAGCTTAGCGCCGACATGACATATAAAAATATATCTTTCATAAAAATAGCGAGCTCTTTTCGTAATGTATCCAAATCTCACGATAAAAAACAAAACAAATAAATCGCCAATTATAAATCTATTCTTAAATTTTAATTTTTAATACTTACAAAAGTACCTTATCAATATAATTTTTAAATCGAATTGAGAAATGTATACTCTATAGTATGAATCACACTTATCATAATTGTCTCATGGCTGGTTGATTAACTCTACGAATTACCTGGAATTAACACCTAGGCCTGGCGAAACAGAAGCAGAATAGACAATACGTCACAGAACGGCTAACAAACACACGCACACACACAAAAACGAGACACAGATAGATATACAAAGTGGTTGTGAAACATGTTATTTTATAGTTTCAGCTTCCCTTAACTTTAAATGTGTCTTATACTTAATACGAGATATCAAATACGCATATTTATAATATTATTATATTGCCCTAAGATTTAAAAAATTCTGTGATACAAAAGTGGATACTAATTCTAAATTCCGTCTGGTATATCTCCTTCGATTAGTCGTCGAACTTTACTAAACAACAATCCTTGTTGTGTAGCATCGAACAACGAAATAGAAAACGTACTATTTTAAACCTATACGGACTGTTTTTTTTTTTTTTAATTCTTACCCTGATTGCGACCACTGTTTTTAAGTATTGTGCAATGACAGCCTTTTAACATATTGGAATATACCTACGCATCTACTAATTTAGGTTCGGATATTATAAATATTATTACGAATTTTCAGTACAAACGCTACGCGCAGGAAATTAACTCCCAAACTTGTAACCTAACCTAACTGCACAACGATTTAATCGAAATGTGAAACGTTGTATAATCCCGCGATAGGTTACAAGAAGAGTTAAACGTTAAAATCTCAACGGAGTCCCACTCATTTTTCTGAAGTTATCTTTGCGAAAGGGAATGCGGCGAGTTAAATTTAAAGCAGTAATTTGCGCCCCAGTGCGGGCGGTCAACAGATTTACAACAGCAATTTAAAATGTCCGTTTTATAATTAGAGAATGAGCAAGGGACACAACTGGCCACCCGTCCGAACTATTTGAGGAATAGCCCGGTCCGGAACGCGTAATTTGGAAAAAGTAACTGCGCAACTAACTGGAAATAATTAATCTACGAAACGTGATGTGAATTCTGGGTGGAGTGAGACTTTTTTGAGAGTTTTTATAGTATTAAATCCTTAAAATAATTATTATTATGAATTAATAAATTTTGTATACAGCGTTAAATCTAATATAAGTATACAATTCGAATCGGGATATCAAAAATTTATACCATAAATACAATTTGATTTCTTCTCTCTTTTTTTTAATTATTTATTTATTAATTAATAGTTATTATTAATAGTAATTATAATTATTATTATTATTAAAAAAATTTATAATTATTTTCTCGAGCGTTTTTTTTTTTTTTAATTATTTTCTTTTTATAAATACACATCATAGTCCCGCGCTTTGCTTTGGTCCACGCCACCAGCGATGTTGAGATTCTTTAGATGCCAAACATGGCTGCCATTCCATCTCAGTTGCAGGCATCTTCGCAAATGGCACTGCACTTACACAACCCGAAATATCTACAGATATAATTCGTATTTCTGTATTTATTAAAAAACCTCTAATAACTAGCTCTTAATATTAATAATCGACACATATAATACCAAAAAATCTTATAAGTAATTTTTCGAATTCGAATATTTATTTACAAGTGAAATGTTTTTATGTAAAAAATGTTTCAACATTAAAATGAGTGTCATTAGAGCCGACATGATTAGGCCTCCAATATGAATAATTCACAAGTCGCGATAACAATTTCGAAGAAATTAACAGGGAAGACCGTACAAATGTAACTGAATGAATTTCGAGGATCGCCAATATTTTAGCCATACATGCTGTGCGCACTTATTACCTATGATACACCTATCGCTAAAATGGTTAAATCGTTAATAGTTATTATATGGTGTGGTTTCTACTTCTACCTACAACAACAACAACAACACATATCTTATTATTATATATGATGAAAATCTACGTGGGACCCAACAGAAGAAATAATTGCTTGCTCTTCATTTAAACTGACATGTTTTTTCACAATTTGGGGTTATATATTTATACGTACAAACATATCAGTTATTAGCAATGAATTGAAGGGTTAAATGGATGGGGTAGATGGGATTCTATCTATGTATCTCATTGACCGTTTGTACACTCGCGCACACACTCGCAATAATAAAGAAGAAGCAGCACGAAGACAACTCAATGATTTGTATAGCGGAACCCAAAAACGGGTACAACTGAAACCAATTTGTTCTCGTCGTGTGTATGTAGGTACGAATTAATTAAACAACACACACAAAAACAGGTTTGATATACCTGAAAGTAGTGCGTTGTGGACCCGCCTTCATCACTTCTATGAAGCTATTAGATTAGAGTTATAAAGGGATAGGTATTAATTTACTTTTTAACAATCGATTATATGTTATTTTATATAAAATTTGCAAAAGTAACGAACGGTTTGTACTTGAAGCAATTTCCTAGATCTACCACATACATAACATCGTTATTTATTAACATTTTGACGTGCCACTTTCATTTGACTCCGAAATATATACATATTATTGAAATTTAAATATTTCCTTACACATTTTCAAATCACTAAACAATAAAAATTTCTAATATGCAATAATATACTAATAATTTCTTTTAGTAAACAACAATTATTGTTCGATAAAGAATACTACACACATATTCATATTATAATAAATCAACAAATTTATTTATAAAAACATTTTGTAGCGAATTATTAAGTGTAAGGGAATATTTAAAAGAAAAAAAGTATAAATTTAAATGTTATTTGTGTGCTTTGCGGACACTAAGTGGCAGTAGTCGGGAGGTAATTACGGATTTGTTTATTTATGAGAAAAAACGATTGCACTTGGAACCACAAACACGTCAAAACACGTGTATGAGACTCTGTTTAACGGGAAGAATTATTATTATTATTTATAATAATTATTTTTCTATTATAATTGTCGAGAATTGAGTAGAATGATACTAATTTGTACGTGTGTTTCGATATTACCTACAAGGCTGAAATGTTACAGTGGCATCTGTATTTATTTATTTATTTAGTTAGTTATAAATATTCTGAATGAATAAACATACAAAATGGCGGCGGTACAAACCACGTGCGTCGAATATTTAATATTTCTTTTATTTATTAGTATTATTATTATTATTATTTGTGTTTGTGTGCAAATAGAATAATTATTTATTATTATTTTATATTAAATAGTATTTTTTATTTATTTTTGTTTTGTTTTGTTTTGTTTATGTGTATGAAAGTGGCAGTTTCTTCCAGCCTTTCGACCTAAACCCAACATAAAAACGAATTCTTAATAACAAAATTAATTTAATTAACAAAATTACCTATTTGAATGGAAACATACATCTTGTTTGGTTGTCTAATTGCTGAAGATTTGTTAACATATAAACCATCTGTCAAAAACGCGTGCGTCTGATGAAATTAACTATTTTATTGTTAATTAATTCATCAGAACTTTTAGGTACCATTGTATATTTATACACCTTCGTTCCCTGAAATGCTTTTTAAGTTAAATCACATTGATTATGCACGGTACAATAATAGAAAATCTAAGACATTCATTCATACATACGGAGCGCATTCACCCAATTTTTTTAACAATTAAATTTACTGATTAATCAGGCAGTACACGGCACCCTTTGGCAGCAATGGTGGTTGTGATTGTTTTCTTATTCTCTTTTATTTCTTACAAGCTACGAAAGGGGAAAATTGATGAAATGAAGGATTTTTGGCAACATTTTTTAACCTCCACGTATTTATATATGAGTTTTAAACCATTTTATGGTGAAATATGTATGTACGTGGAGTAACTAACATTGAAATAAATGCGAAAAAAGGTGTGCCTGATTATTATTTTATCATATCATTGTTATGCACACTGAACTATGGGAGGCTTTGATTAAGTCAAGGGATTAGGGTTTTTATGAAGGACACCAGTTTACAAACACAACTGATACAAAAACGCACAAGTTATCACTAGTTATTGGGACACAGCAATTGTCGGATTCGCCCGTGCTTTTTGGTCATACCAACAAATCAGCACGGATAGTCCGAGATCATTAAAGTATGACTTATAAAGTGTGTGGAATTAAACACAGTGATTTCATTAACTTATATTATCTACCTTACTAATAATAATTATATAATAATAAATTCTAAAGCAAACAGTTTTTTTTTTCTTTAATATTAAAAATTTAATCGATTTTTATTCATTTTACAATTTAACTGACGACTGACGTACGTGTGTTATCGATAAAAAGTCTAATGAAGCGAAACAGTGAGCTTACAATTTTTATTATTCAAGTGTAAAAATCTACGTCTAGTTTTTCATAAATTTCGCAACTTCTTCGTCTTCTTTTAATAATAATTATTAAGTATATTTATTGTTCATTTGAAAGATAATCACTGGATATTTTAATTTTTAGATTGTTGTAATTTTTCATGCACTAACAATATTTAATTCAGTTCATTTATTGGTTGTTCTTCACACAAAGTAGGCGCACCCTTGTTAAGCAATATTTTTTAAAAAAATAATCAAAAGTGAAGAATCACTACCAAATAATAAAGTCTGACTGAAATCACACCTAAACGGTTTGTTTTTACACAAAATAAAAAAAAAAAACACAATATATTTAATTTTTGCAGCATTATCTAAAGTGAATGATTAATTATATAATAGGTGGTACACCTTATATCAAATAGAATAATAATAATAATAATCATATAATTATTAAGAACATAAATGCAACTGTTAAAAATGCAATAACATAACTATAATATTACTATAATAAAATAACAAATAACTAAAGTTGCTGAAACGCGTATTATTTACCTCGTCTTAGAATCCACGAACAAATCAAGTCTACTCAAAGCAAACACTTCATCAAGCCGCATACCGGCCAATTCACGCCACAACAAACCTAAATCCAAGTCATNAAAAATAGGCCAATTTCGTAAGAATAACAAGATTTGCATCAGTTATTTTTGCTAATTTTTCAATGCCACATTTTAGGGAACTGCTCAAAGACTTAAACATTTAAGCCCTGTTTATTATTTTTCAAAGATTGGTCAATTTTCCGAAAAGAGTTAATAATATTCCTAAATAAAAACAAAATACTTAAAATAAAACTATTCTATGAATAATGTCCCCAAACAAATTAAAAATATAGTCGACGCCACGAAACAATGTAGTTTCGTAATCATTGTACGTTTACATGGTACCGTCCCGTAATCTGATACGTTTTATGTGTTCCGAAAAAGCTATTGTTGCTATATACACGAACGCTTTGTAAAGAACAAAAATTGCGTACTCTGCGTATGCTTTTTTTTTAATAATGTTAAGATGTACTTTATAAGTTGAGAAGTATGTCAACTAAACGTTAAGAAGATGTTTAAGTTAATAACGTCTGTCGAAGTAAAATATCAGCTCATTATTATGCAACTACATTGTTTCGTGGTGTAGACTACAGCAAGAAATAAAAAAATTTGTAAGAAATTATCACATATCTTGTACCCCAATAAAAACAAAGAAAATACTTTTTCCTTCGTGTAAGCCCATTTATAATTTTCAAAAATTTGTCCAATTTCGCAAAAATAGTAAGGTTAAACATCAGCTATTTTTGCTGATTTCTCATTGTGCAATTTTTTGGGAATTTCTTAAAAACTAATTAAGATTTTAAGGACAATTTCCTTGCATTTAAGCCCTATTAATAATTTACCAAAACTTGATCAATTTTTCGAAAATAGATGATAGTATTTCCCAATAAAAGCAAATAAAATACTTAAAATAAAACAATTTTATGAATAATGTCACTAATAAATTAAAAACAATACCATTCTAAGCAATAAACTTATCAAGACCGCTATATCATAATTTATAAAATTTAACTATTTAAAATAGCGCTGTTTAATTAATAATATTGAGCAACGGCCTCAACAAACAAAAACAAACTACTTTTATTTTTTATTTGTCTGTAGAATAAAACTTGCAATATATCATATAAAAAGTAAAATTTAAATAAAAAATGATAAATATCCATGTGACGAAACTAAAAAGAACTGAAAATGACATTGACAAACATAAACTTCCAAACAACACAGATCTTTTCGTAACATTTAACAAACAGATAACAAGTCGGCAAGGCGGGATTCATCTTTCTTTAAACATTGAACTCAGACAAGCAAAAACTCCCACCCGCCTTCGAAATAATGCACAGAAAACAAAAGTCCTCATTTTATATTTGACCGTAACAAATTGCACAACCACGAACTATTTTTAGAATATTTTCACTCACTACGAAATACAAAATAAAAGAAATAAAAAGCAACACATTCACAGTATAGAAAAAGGCAATGCGAAATCAACGTACAGTAGAAATATTGTCGTACTCTTGATATATGACTCCATCTAATGTTGTGTATATGTTTATGTTTCGCTTAAGCCAAGAACACAACACAACACAACGACAAATAGACTCATTAAAAAGTACGTTATTGTGTTTGCTACGAAACCGAAACAAAATTGATTTATGATACAATATAAAACTTTGGATTAAAAACATAAAAATCCAAATATAATTATATTTTAACTTAATCGTTTGGATTAAATGTTTCTTGCGACAAAATAAAAGGAAGTAATCAGTTACTTTTATCTACACGATGATAATTTCCTGTTTGTGTGAAATAAATGATTATAAAACAAAAAACAAAAAAAAAATAAGATGTCTGCTTGAACACAACAGATATGTTTTGATTACTTCTTGATTAATGGTTATAAATTAATTTTTTTCTTATCAGTAGCAACGTGATTATTTTATACAAAGAATAATGTTTTAGATTATACCACATATGTCTGTCTCATTAGCATTTATTATATTTATATATTGTCAAAAAACATGTTTAAACGTTAATTTTGTAAGGACAAGCTCCGAAATATCTGAAGAATAATCCGCAAAGATCACGGCGAAGATAAATATTGAATAGATCTGTATTCAAATGAAATACCAATTTTTAAAAAGATTCCTACCTTGATGCGTTCTGTGCAGCATGGCATAGCAGCGAAGATATCGTAAGAGTACATTGTGCCAAGAACAAGCGAAGACCCATCCCACTGTTGTGTGCAGAATCTGCAACGAATTGCACGAGAGCCACTGCCCTCTAAGCAAGCCATGCAAACAGCAGTGAGAAATTGGGTACGGCCTTCCACTTTAACCTGCAACAAAAGAAATTATAATTTAATTTAGATAAGAGCTCAATAATTGAAAGGATATAAACAGAACATAAAAATACTATTGCATGCTAGAATACAAGCTGTTTATCAAAGCAAATTGGTTGCACGCAAAAAACAAATTAAATAAATTAATAAAATGTTAATATAATATTTACCTCAATGCAGTTTTTGGCATGTTGTCTTGGACTCAAGAAGAATGTACCATCAACCAAAGGATACCGATCAAAGACCAGCATTTGCTCCTCACACAAAATGCATTGTACTCGTGAACGTCCTTGTGAAGCAAGAGTAGACAAGATGAAACAACGTGTATCATCATTGCCATGGTTTCCTTCATCCTCCATCTGGAAATAAATAAAAAATAAACTATTAAAATATTGTCAAATATCCAACAAGTGCGCGAAAAGCATTGAAAATTTTCGCCGCGTGACCTTCACCTTGATGCGTCCCCGAGCCAGGCCATGGCCAGGGACACGGCTCGACATTATAGCAAGGTCCGTGCTGCGGAATCGATAAACAGAACGCGGTACGCGAAAACTCGGGGATGAATGGGACGCTCGCGCGATGAATGCTCAAAACGAGAACGGACTACGGTCGACGAGGCCAAGTTCTAGGCCACAACTTGCACTCTTTCTTCGATACTTTTACACGTGTTTGTTTCAACCCTTAACTATTTGCAATTACTAGTTGAAACTATATTCAAAATATGTAGATATTTAGAGTATTTTTATTTCGAAAATAAAACGTATGACTTCCCGGTTAACATATTCAAAAGAACATTCAATATATAGTGATATATTTTTACGGCATTGATGTAAATAGGAAAGCAATAAAATGAAGGCTGTGAATCCCGAAGCAATTACTTTTCGATCGCATTAGGCATGAAATAAAAACCTTAACTACCCGTTCGTTTACGATACGGGGAGTTTTTAACGAAATCGAAGTGAATCCAACGGCCTTTTATTTTTAAATCAAAGCGAGAGGTTCTTGCATACATAAAAAAAAGAACGTTTAAAAAGCGAGCTAACGACATTACGTCTTTCACTTGAAATGTTTTCCAACGTTTCAACGTTTCAACTCTTTTAGCGTTTTAATCAGAACGCATTTATCATTACGTTGCGTTTGTTAAGCAATTAGTTCAGTGACCATAATGTCGCGTTGCGATTTGATTCAATATCTACTTCATCGTTCGAGAGGACGACTACCGAGCTACAACCTTTTGCAAACAAAGCGTCTTTTATGCGGTGCCCGGGAATTCTTCAGGCTATTTTATTAGAGCTTTGTAAACTTAACAGTTCTTGTGTAAATTTTAATACCGGACAGATCATATTCTCACTTTCTATTCTTATTAAAATACATATAAAAAGTATTTGCATTTGAAATAAAACATCCCTGGTTGAAATTTCGGTGTCAATAAAGTGCAATTTGGCCTAACTTGTAAAATGGAGCTATTTTTATTCATTTCAATCAAATGCTTTAAGCTGGACACTTTATATAATATATGGTTCAATAATGTATACCAAATAGTCCAAAATTCATAGCTAGAAATAAGTATTCCTAAGAAATAATTGAGAAAAGTTGCTCAAACGCTTTTAGAGACAAAGAAGTCAGGGTTTTTTCCCGGATTTAATAATATATTAATCCCAAAATTAGTAATTTTGTAGCACCCTTACAATTCAGAAACCAAAAGATAAAACCTCCAATTTTAGTAAGATATGAAAAATGCTAATATCTAGATTGACAATTTTTGGGAAATAACTTCTTTTTTTGGGTAATAACTTCAGAGATAAAGGTAAGACTTAATATAGAAATGGGCAAACTCCAAAAATGGATAAATCGATATTTTTTTGATGTAATACAGCTTAAGTGCGAGTGTTGCAATAAAATTTATGAAGTTAGAACAACAAACATTTTTGTTGTCAAAAAGGAAAAATTTATAACATTCTTAATGTAACAATTACAAAACAAATATAGTTTATAAATAGACGGACAATAAAACAAGCTCATAAACACATCCAACGGATGTGGTTAAAATAAATCTACATCTCCCACGTATTAAATTAATTCCGTGGCATTGTATTTAAATGAAACATGTAATTACAAGAGTAAACCACAATGTGTAATACATAACTTAAGTAATTGTACATTTTACTGCAATAGTGCAATATTTAAAAATTCACCACCAAAGTTATAGAGGTTACAACACAAACATGGACCCTACATGTTTGTAATCAATTCCAGCTTACGATACTTCCAGGAACCGGATGTAATAATCGAATATGGCAAACATGGAGATACTGGACGTAACCGCATATTACAGGGGTGATGTCCTAGCCTCAAGCCTTTTGCTGTTAAGTTTACATAACCACACGTAAATTTGTTTCCCTTAAAGTGTGGCCATGTTCATCCCTCTATCAAAATTACGTTTCTGCTTGTATTACATGGGTTTGTAGGTTCTCCAGTGATCATAACATTTACGATAAATTGTATTTCTCACGAAACTATGAAACTAAATATCTGTTTTTTAATATACGAGACAAACTATAGCAAAACAATTAGAATAAATTTCTAATGTACACAATATGTAAATCGTCATTATAAAAACATTTAATTTGTAATATATTTATAGTAGATTAAGAACAAAAATATTTTTTTATAAAAATGGTTTCGATAGAAATTAAATTTAATGAACTTAACTCTAAAAATTTTTATATTTTGCTTATTGCTCATACTTTAAGATAAAACAAGTCGTTACATGGTACAAGTTCTAGAAAGTGCATCTAAAATAATTATTAATACTTGATTTTAATTTTATTAATTTATTTTTACTTAATTTATAAGAAAATAATATATTGGTTATATTTTAATTGTATTTAAAAGTAGAATTCAATTTTTCTTCGTAGTCTATCTGGGTTTATAAAATAAATATTTTTCAAATTTTCAGTACTTTAAGGCGAAGACCCTAGTTTCAAAAAATATATTTATTTATTTTTTTTACATAGATCTATTTCTTATTCTGTCTAAAATGACTCTCTAATTCGAAGTCGTTGCAAAGATACAAGAAGAATTGTGGAGGCCGTACAATACGTTAACTACAGTAATTTTTATAAAATCCTATGCTTCACGATAGACAATCTAATATAGTTAAAGAAAATCTAAACGATTTTGTTCTACCTTGTTTAAAGACTGATCACGACTGGCATCCATTGAGGTTTCTGGCGCCGAAGGCTACCACGAGTCCAAATATTAATATTTTTATTTCAAATTTTTTTGTAATAATAATTAAAATACATGCAATAATATAGTAAAAGTCCCCAAATGATTTGATTGTTATTTAAAACTTAAAAGGCTATCAGGGAGGGGTTCTCACCTAAGGAAACTAAAATTTATTCATATTCAGATAAAAGAGAATAATAAAATAATCTAAACTGCTATCACTTAACAAATAAAATGTTCAATGTCACATTCATGTTTTCTAAATACCCAAATTCAATATATGTAGACATCTAACGCAAAAAATCTACCATAAAATGTAAACAAAATACACCTACATTATTTTGTTTTTGTTTATGTTTATATTTACATATTTTTATAGGTTAAAAATGTTTTTAATAGGTTTTCCAATGGCATTCATTATAAATGAACAATTTTATGTATTTTTAATAATAAACCTGTAAAATTAATTTGTAATGTAATCTACAGAGTAATTTAATTCCAATCAAATTCAATTTACACTATAAAGTATGATTATAGCATGCGATGTGTTCAAAATAATCTCGCAAAAAGAAAAGAAGCTCGTAGCATAATGTGCCAAAGATCAGTATCTTCACACAACATTGTGGTTATAACTGAAACACTTGGTAAGTTCCACGGATGATAAATTCCCCATAATCTGTCCAGTTACGGTTATTGACGATACCCGTGTAGTGTAAAGGAAACGTAAGATACCATCTCGTTCTTATGATACGCATTCTTACAGCTTTTGTTGTTACAAGTCGGTGCCAACGATGTATTTATCTTTGCCATGCCATGTTTTGTAAATATTTCTGTGATTTTATCAACTATTTGTGACTTTAAATGGATTCATATTGTACTTTATCATTTTAATACAAAATATTTTAAGTAACATGAGTTTTTTTGTTTCTATTTTTGGTGATTATAATTTAAAAAATCGTAAGCAATTTAAATTATGACAAAATTAATTTGGATTATGGATTGAGCAATCTATAAAACATTTGAAAAAGCTGGAATATAAAGTGGCCATCATCGGAACAGATTGATAGTATTGAAAATGTCCTATTCCGAATGGATTTCGCTCATCGGATGATTGAGATAAAACGCATGAATGCTGCTGCAAAGGGAATTCGGATAAATCGGGCGAAGTGGCCTGCAAGCCTGATAAATATTGATAGCTCATAAATTTGCGGCCTATTTGAGTTTCAATTTAAGCACCTCACTTAATTATAAAGCAATTTGATAACAGCTTCAACGACAAACTAAAAAAAACTCATCGACTTTCTGTGATCATTATATTTATGTCCCTTCATTTCGTAAAACGTTTTTTAAAATCCGATGACGAACAATTTGAATATTCACACAGCAATTCATTTGAATATGAGGGCTTTTAATGAAACACAATTTTTGTATTTTATTGCTTCCGCGATGGAAAAACAAAGGGACTGCGTTTTTTTATTCTCCGAGAGCAGTTGCTTTATCGACGATGCGGAAGAATTGTGCGGTGATTTGTGAAAATATGACTTTGCACGCACTTTGGTTACAGCAATGCATTCATTGTTATTTATTTTTTTGATGGAAAATAAATATTAAACAAAAGAATTAACAAAAATGTGATTTATACAAAAAAATGTTTCCTCTAGCAGTTTTGTTCATAAATTATTTTATTGTAATATTTATATTACTTTGGTGTATTTATTGTTTAATATAACATAAATTGAAAGAACAATACAAAAACACAAATTTATTTTAAACCTTCTAACAGTATCAAATCGCGATTTCTTATAGCATATCTCTGACCAATAAGTAGCTTTATATTGGACGTAAGTCAAAAGTGATATTTAATAATCTTCTGTACTATAAATATTACGTAAAATTCTAATTTTTCCTCAAAATTTCAATTTTCATAGGATATTGTACAAAATATAAGCGTAAGCGTAACTTAAAAGTTAAAATTCTTTTAAACCTTGGTTTCATGTGCAAGGATAAGCGCAGAATTATGAACAAATCTGCTATAAAATGCTTTTTATTTTATTAAACTATTTTGTTTAGTATTTTAGTTATCCATTTTTAAACAAAACAAGTGCTTTTGCTTAAAATATGAAAGGGAATACAGTGATATAAAATAAAAATTATCAGTAGATGCACTTGCTCCGTTTACAAATTTATTTATCAGTTAGCTACAGATATATTAATTATATTGATACATTATTAAAAAGAAATTGAGTTTTTATTGAATATTAATATGTAGGTGGTTGTAAAAACGCGTATCTATGTATGTATGTCGTTTTTAAGTGTTCATTTGAGCGTAATTCAAACGTTATGCGTACATTAAGCAAAGTGTTTGCACATTCAAAATAGAACTTTTAACAGTCGTAGCAGGAGCAGGCAAAGGCACGCTTAGTTTTAATTTCATGGCCGACTGAAATCGAAACTTCCAATTGACATGGCGCTGATGAGTTCAACTTTCCACTTTGACAGATGATACCGCGGGTACATGCGCACTTATTAGCAAACAGAACAATTTTAATCGAAGTCAGTGAACCATTAAAATATATACAACAGCACACCGTATACTACGATGGAATAGATGGAAGTCATTCATGTTCCGTGTGTACGGGAGCGTTATTTCATTTTGCGATATTAAACTTTTACTGGTTTTTATTACTTTGTAAAAAGCCGGTGAAAGAATGGCGGGTGTTTACTGACGATGTGACGCTCCAGGCATCGTCCATGGACACCACTCTTAGTTATGTTGCTGTTGCTAGGGAAACTGTAAATGCGACATCAAATGTTGTCGTTCATTGTTCATTGACGCTGAATTTATCAACCAGTTTACGCTGGCAATATTGCTACAGCCAAGAGGCTTGTTTACCTTTCCTCCCATCCTTCGGATACACAACTTTACAGCCAGATTAAAACTCCAAAAGTATTTTACATTTACGAGTCCAAAAATATTGCTCATTCTATTTATATTAGAATTATATACTTCGTAGCTCATTATAAAGACAATGATTCTAATAATAATATCAAAAAACATGTTTGAAAAAGTTTGGAAAGCCATAGTTCAAACATTCCTGAATAAATCTATAGTAGGCGATTTGTAGAGTGATGTATCAATAGGTGTGATTGTACACAAAGCCGGATGAAGCATTCGTGTGTGTTCAAGTGGACCAAACATGTACGAACAGGATCGAAGGGGTCCAAAGCTGTCGTCACAATACTAAAAGCGATAATACATGTCGAGGATTTAACCCATATGTATAGATTTGTTCCTTTCTTCAAATATTACAAATTATTTATGGGCATTGCAATTGTTCCTAAGATGATATTTAAAAAACAAATGAAATACTTGAAATTGAGTTTTAAATTGAAGAAAAATAAATGAAATATTTATAAGGAAGGGAGGCAATTGAAGGTATGACCAACAGTATAGAAGGATTGTCCAGGGTCAATACAAAATACAAGCTAATCCTCGAAACGTGTTGGAGTCACATGTATCAAAGTATGGCGGTATTTCGTGTCTGAACACGAGTTTCAATCACATCAATCTCTACAAGCCCATGGAAACGGCCGATTTCAATTCTCGAGTCATGTTAGTGCACCTGTGACCACTATACTGTTGACAGGGAACACCACCAAGCGACAATATTTTCCTGAAGTTTATGATCAGGAAATCTCCTGAGAATTGAACACGATGTTCAGACAGGAGCAAGTTTTTGTTAAATATCTTTGAAGTCTACATGTTTTACATATTTCATTTGGAATTTAAACCTAGACAGAATTATTTCATTAAAAAACAATCAAGTAGCAATAATGTAAGTAAACTAAAATCCCTGGAGGCGTTGTTGCTACAAGACTGTTGTATAATATTCGTATTTATTCATCTGTAATATTATTTTATTTCATAATTAATCCGCGTCTCGTTAACAAGTTAGCTTTAATAAAAGCCAACACTCAACACTCGCTTGGCAATCTTCCCGGCTAATATGCCTAGTGAACCGATTGCCGACGACGACGACGCCTTGCTAATTAGACATGCGCATTGATGAGCGTGTGTGATATTTGTCTGGCTGGTTATTTCACTGTCCTGATCCGTTTTATTGGCATCGCTTTAAATGTTTATGTATCCAATAGGATATTTCCGTAAACAATTACTATACTATTTTTGTTTGTTATTGTTATTTCATGTAATTTTAGGAGAATTGTTACTTTGTAAATATTTTTATAGTGTAGATTGTTTTTGTTGGACTATGTTTATGAATTAAGAAAATATTTTAACACGAAATTTGATATATTTGTTTAAAAACGTTTTTATTTATTGTAGCACCGTTCAAAATTAAAAATATACTATTTTTAATACCTTACTGTCTTTATTTTCAATTGCCTTCTTATTTTTTAAGCATGTATAACTTAATTTAAAAAAGCTTTAATGAAAAAATACTAATACTATGATCATATTGATGCTCAAAAATATATTTCCAATGTTTAAAATTATCAAAAAATATAAAAACAGAAACAAATTCAATAATTCAAAGCAATTTTTTCCAATATACGAAATAAAAGACACAATATAGTGAATAGTTCAAAAGTATACACAACTTTCTTAGTATTTCAGTTGAATATTTCATAGAAAACATTTTGTAAATTTAATAAAAACTACAACTTCCAGTAGCAGACACTTTAGGTAGAAAATACTGTCAACTTAAGTTGCGGAAAAGTTCGCGAAAACGAAATAAACTCCATGCAAAATGGTTATGATCTCATAGTGTTCATAAATATAGACATGTAGGAGAGAAAATTGTCGACCAAATACAAGACTAGTAATACTGTAATATTTAAATAACGCTAGCGTTTCTTAAATTTTGGATGATGTTAAAACTGGAATGTTTTAAAGAGTCTTGTAGTACTTGTGGTTGAGACACCATATCGCGTTTCACGATGAGTTTTCAACTCTACCTTTTTACATTTATCACACCTCATAGCTTGACTTATTTTCAACGGAATTTTATTTAGTTTATTGGCATTTTGTGGAAATCGAATTTCGATTGACTCTTTAACTAGTCTTCCCCGCAAAAGAGTATCACCAAATTTTTAGATATTTTTAAAGTTGTTTTAAAAGCATATGTATAAAGTTTTATCTCAACGATAATCCAAACACCCATACATATACAAAAGATTTGAAGTATAAAGCACTAAAAAATCAAGTAAATTCTTGTCTGGTATTCTTTAAGCACATCTTTTCTGCGAAGCTTTTTTGCACTTATACGTTACATTTTTACTTTTTTTCACTTTAAGATGGTCTTAGAATGTTTGTAGCTACGTTAAAGATGGCTGGCAGTAACATTTCACATAAATATGAAATTTAAATATTCTTAAAGCAGTTGTACCAACGTAAAAACATAAATAGTAATTATATTTATTATTAGAGACATTAGAAATAAAAGTTTCTGAATTCTTAGTTTAATAACTACGTAAAGAAAAGTATGTATATATGCAAGTTTTTATTGACCACTAAATTTGGTTTATTTTAATTAAAAACAGTAGTAAAAGTGTTGTAAACTCTATTAAAAGTCTTTTTGTTGTGTCTGGCTTATATAATTTTACGGTAAACAACGCGTTTTTTATTTTTATTTGTTGTGAGGCTTATAATAACTTAGCATTACTTTTATTTGTTGCCTACTAGTGGAAATACATTCAGGAACACATTAAAAAGAGTATTACTTACTGCTAAAAGATTGTATTGAAAGTTAAAAATATTTAAAAAAACCCATTAAAATTCATTCGAATCATAAAATAATCCAAAAACCACGTTAGCTATCAGTAAGATGACTAAAGAGCAAACACGAAGATTCGTAATATTGCTTGTTGCATCCCCCTGACATTTTGCACTCCGTAAGAAAAGGGGAGGTACAACCCCACCATTCAACTTATCTTTATCTGTCACTGTTAGATAATACAAAATCTGGCAGATTGTTGGTCTGCTCGGTGGCCATTATTGTCCTCACTTGTGATGACTTTTGTAAATTGCTTCCATGGGAAGACGACACTATATTGGACCATATAATCCTTCCATTTCATTTATGGAATCGTCCATTATGTGGAACGCAATGTTGAAGCTGGGTAACTGGAGATGAAATATGAAATACGATGCAAAATATTAAAAGCAAGTTAACGGTACACTATCATTGTTCAGTGAGACCGACGGCGACGGCAGGATTACCTTCAGGATATGGGTGTAAGCTTCGTATATTATCCGTTCGTTGTCTGGATCAAGTGTATCTTACTTTTATTTTTATTTCATGGATCACTGATTTCATTTTACGTGTTAGAACTTGTTACATTTCATTTATTTATGTATAAATAAACAAATAAATAAAAATAAATTGTATTTATATTAACTTTAGTTACAGTATTACCAACTTTAAATTATTTAAACTACAACTTTGTTGATTAAAATCTATTGTTTTTTAAAGTCATTTTAAAAGTGCCTGAAGTTTTACCGATTTGATAAATGCCACAATTTAACATTATCTAGATAGTTTCTAAACAGAAAAAAAATATATAAAAACCCCAAAAATTTTTCTTATAAGACCTTGAACAGCAAAGAGTAATTTTGTATAGCAGCAGAAGTAGTAAGATTCTAATTGAGCTCAGTATTTGAAGCAAGCTGTCGCTCTTGTTAAATATTTGAGTATGACTTTTACAATTAGAGAGAGCATTACCAGCTTAGAATTTGTTTTGCATTTTTTGATACTAGTAGAAAGAGGACGATTTTTGATTTCAGAGCACAGAACCGGAGAAAAGTTTTCGGCTATCCGAAAAAATACAGCGGGTATGGCCTTATTTCAAATTACATTTAGAGGACAAAACGGACCTTTTAAAAAAAAATTATAATCACATTTTATAGTTTAAATATAAATAATGAAACTGCAAAAATCCACAAAATCACAACAATCAAAAACACGCTCTCTAAACAGTAATATCCCTTTAAAATATAATAGTAGACTTTGAAANAAGCCGCATTTGTATACATAAAAATATGCAGTTTATCGAAACATCAGAAGCAAACACTGTAAGAATATTGGAAAATATAGTAAAAGTAAATTTTTCGGTGTTACATGAAGCGTGAAAGAGTATGTATTCAATGTGTTCTTTAAACAGATTTTTTTATTTTTCCGTTTGTAATAAAACTAATAGGTTTTTAAGTACCTGTCAGTATTTAAAATGTGATAAGAAGTTTCTATTCACTGAATATATTTTATGTTTCCTCTTATTGGAGGAATATTTATTTCAATAGAGTTGTAAGTCGCGGAAGAGCAATCCAATTTTTGCTTATCTCGATTGAAAAAAAATATATATAAAAATCTTCTTTAAGTTGTTAAAAAACTTGCTTTTTATCTGAAGTAAAGTAAGAATGTTTTTATGAATAGTTTTACAAAGTTATGAGAAAATGGACAGTAGGTGAATTAAGGGAAAACCCCTCGCCCCACTGTAGTAAAAGTATCATAGTTGGATGCACTTGCCGTCTTGTAGCACTTGCGAAAATGAGTTCTTGTCTGTTGACAACATCTTCCTTCTTGTGTTATACTACTTGATGTAAAATGATATTCCCTCTCGACTTTTTCGATTCTGACAAGAAATACTGTCTGTCTGCAGATCTTTTTACTCAATTTTTATTATGATATTTTTATTTCGTTGTTCGCTGGTACTTTTACCTTGCACGCGCGCTCGCGTTTCATATTGGAGTTGTTCCTTCAAGAACGAGACATAGTAGAAAGAGATATTTAAATAAAAGAAAAGAAAGAGATACTGAAAAGTATGTAAATGACACCCTGTGAAAATAGTTCGTTTGCAATATTTTCTAGTTTCATTTTCATGTAGGATGCAGCGTATAAGAAGCCGCTCCTGTGTCCGCTCCCGCCCGCTTTTTGGTTAGATAGCGGTGCACCTATTATCAACAGCTGTTTTACATGCAGCCTTCTTGCGCTACTAATATAACTTTGCAGTTTCCTTCTTGCTGCATCCATTACTTCGCGCATTGTTGCCAGTGCAATCATTGGCGTCTGTACCGTTCCCGGCGACTTCATAACAAACATGAATATTCGCCTTTATAAATATTTAATACGGGTTTGATAGCATTTTACTTGCAGACCCGAATACGGACGACGTTGTGTCTTGTGTCTTGAATATTACTTCTATATCTTGTACTATTTACATATACAGTATATAGTTAAAATGAATATTGTTTTTTAATTAAATTTTAGACGAAAATTGTCTACGTTATATGCAAATTATATCATATTATTTTAATTTTGTATAGTTTACACTATGTTTCATTATTTGCTGAAACTTTATGCTTATACTTTTTGAGAACTAATTTTAATTTGATTCGAATTACGAACGCTCAAATATACAAACTCAGGAGATTTTCCTGCGGAGAGCAACAATTATACTTAAGGGGTTACACCCAGAGCCGTAGCGTGATATTATGGCGCCCGGTGCGAAAGGATAAAAAATTTGTCTTTCTGCACCTTTATCTTACGGCGCCTTTATCGTTCGGCGCCTGGTGCTGAGGCACCGCTTGCACCACCCGCGATACAATTTATTTAGCAGCCTTAATAGAAAAGAATATAATGATTGGTTTATATTAATATATTATTGTATTATTCTATAATATCCTTTTTATATTTTAACCACAATTAATCCAAAATAAAAAAGAAAAACGAACAGATTAATTGGTTTTATTATATATTTCAATAGAAAAAGTCAAAGAATGAATTAAGTTCGCACGACGACAAATAAAGTGCTTTTCTCTCAATAATCGTTTGATTTCCAAGATGCCGTCTCGGCAATTACAAGTAAATACAGTTCCGATTCAAGAAGAAGTTTTAAGCAACGAACAGCTCTTATTAAAAATCCATCATCGTTAAAGGCATTTGATTAAATGATAATGGATATATCTGCCGATTAAAAACTTTCTTTATTAACAGCGAACCCGCGCGTCCTCAACTTTGCAGACTATTGCTCGTTCATTCAATCTGCATTAATTTAAGCATTAATCTATTCACATTAAACTTCGCAATCATTCAAAATTTGATGGTTTAGTTAGAAAAAAAGTTTATATATTTAAAACAAAGCTCTGTCTAGTTTCACAAAGCGTGTAATTTGGTGGATGTGCTTCATTATTTGACACAATCAAACATTAACGGAGTTGATACTGCATTGTTCTTCTAATTTGTCTGAGAACCGTGTGAAATTGCGATATGCCGTTAGCCGTTAGAATATCAGGCGCGCTATTGCGACGCTTTTAAACCAACCTGATAAGAAGATCTGTGATCTGGGGATTTTCTTATTCACCGGGTAGCGGACTTGTGATGATGCTTTTATTTTATAACTACCAACGCTTTAGAATAGTCTCGTTGCAATTTTCAAGAGTAAAAACAAGACTTTACTTGTTTGTAAGAATCATTTTTGCTTTATTTATTTAAAGAATTTATAAAATTTACTAATTGGGCTCCTTAATAAAGGCATCGCACTAGAGTTATTTTTTAAGCTGATATATAAATATACACCAAATTTAATTCTTGTATAGTTAAGGCCCCGCTATCAATTTTCTTATTGGGCCTCGCAATTCCTAGCACTATAAAACATACACCAAATTTTATTTTTGTAGAGCTGAGGCCTCGCTATCAATTTTCTAATTGGGCTCCGCAATTCCTAGCACTATAAAACATACATCAAATTTTACTTTTGTAGAGTTGAGACCCCGCTTTTAATTTTCTAACTGAGCCTCGCAATTTCTAGCACCGGCACAGCATTTTGTATATTCTCAAGAAATATTTGGTTAGAAAAATTTATGGTCCACAATTAGAGCCATTTTAATCGGATCAAAACTTTATTTTTTGCCGCAAACTCGAAGTTTCAAATAACCGTCCAAATAACCGTCATAATATTAAGAGCAATATTCTTAGAAATTAATAAGAATTTATCCAGTAATTTGGACTTTTTTTAAAATTACGAGTCCTGCTTGGTAAAATTTGTGACCCAACCAAAAGCAAAATAAAAATTCCCTAGACAATATATTTAATTAAAATAATAAACTTAAGTATAGTCTTAAAAAATGTGTATTTGGATCAATAATGAGTATAATGAAAAATTCTAACCATTTTATAATACTGTAAAACAATGTGCGCCACTGCGCTAAACAAGAAACAAGCGCGAAGGGCACTAATCCGCTTATAGTCTTGAGCAGTGAATTCGTCAGGTTCACAAGTCATTTCAGCAGTAAGCAGGAGTGAATCTTACCCGCAGTCCTGCCCTTTCAGCCATTCGCGGAATTAAGTAGATAATAACACAATGTAAGAACACTGCATTTTATTTCAGGATTTTACGGATTACCCCTTCCATTTTAATAAATTAAGTAATTCACGCAGTGTACCATGAAAAATTATATTTCTCTAGGTGGGGAGAATTTTATAAATTTTCCAGTTAAGCCTTATTAAGCTTCCTCTGGACAGGATTATTAAAAGAGATTTCGTATCGTTACGATATTTCAATTGGTGTATACTGGTTCTTTCAACTAATTGGTACTTATATGCTCGCCTACATTTAATACCACTTCTTCTTTCTTTCGAACGTTCACATCTCGCGTAATATTCAAAGCGTATTACGGTTTACAAACTTCAATTCATTTTCACATTTAATTAATTAAATAAAATAGTTTTAATCCTCTTTAAATATCAGACTCTGTATATAAATATATTTACCGCAAATTTATTAATATATTAAAAATAATACTTTAACCACAGCCAGACAGAATTCTTCGAAACTTACAATTTAATATTAATGATTCAATGGAAAACAACGTTTATATTATTATTAATATTTTACATAAAATTGGAGGTACTTCCGTGGTAGTATCACCATTTCATTGTCTCGAAGTCATTTCATCATTCAAAATCGAATTTAATTAAGAACTGAAATGCTTCAATGTTACATATTTGAAAAGATAAACTTAAAAGTTTAATAAAAACCATGAAATTCTAATTAAATAAAGTAATAAAGAAGAAAGTATTTTAAATTAATGAAATAATCCCATTGAGTAGTAATAAACGTTATGTTTTGTTCAGTTAAGGGTGAGTTAATTACAAGAAACATTCAACTTGAAGTACCAATAAAAACGAAATCAACCAAAAACGTAAGCAGCTACCGCGAAACATCTGTTGTCGCATCACGAAATGACAGCTAATTAATTTCCTATAGACTCTTCGTCAATTAAGAATTCGATTTCCATACAAATCTTCACGCCGCACCAACTTCAAAAGTGCTAAGAAAAACGAACGCGAATTATTACCCACAAAACAAATAAAAGAATTAACGCCGTATCTTCGAAATTTCAAATTAACCAAAAAACTTTCCAATCAAAAGAAATTCGTAGGGTTTGGAAAATGTTACAATCGACGAAGAACTGTCGTTTTAAATACTATCTTGATTAAAAATTAAATGAAAAGATTGCTTTGTTATATAAAAACAAAAACGAATCGTTTTCATTTGTTATAAACCAAGTCCTCTTCGAAAAACTTTATTTGTTAGGTTTCCATTTCAATTGAACAAAAACATGAAACATATTCCATTAGAATGATAAGCTAAACTAATAACGTTTTAATGAAAATATCATCATCCACAAGGCAACACGAAACAGCTAAAATCTGAAATGTCAGTAACAGATAAACTCTCGTCCGTGATATCATAGGAAGCAACGCTAGATCTTTCAATTAATCAAGTTTCACACTCGACGTCACGCAAGAAGATTCGAAATCGTCATCAAATAGCTGTTGCTCAGTTCACGAGATTTCTAAACCGATAAACGATGTACAGATATGACAGTTTTATTTACGTACAATTTAATAAATAAATTTGATGGTCCCTACTCATTTAAATGTGTTCATTTACAATAATTTAGAAAATTAACGAAGCATTATTTTCTAATGCCGGAAGAATCTTTATTACGATTCATTTAACGGTTTTAGTTATCTTTAGTTCTGGCCGCATTCCAATCTTTACACTGCAAATTTAAACAAACATGTTAGCGCCTGTTACTAATCTTTGTTTCACTTGTACCTTGCGTACATGCCAGACATTTTTTAATAAAAAACAATCAATATTAGATGTTCTACATTCCATTTCTGCAAATAATATAACGACTTTTCAATGTAAAAAAAAAAATTCTGCGAATGATAGCAAAATGAAAAAGGAAATGATGTATTATTGATCTGTAACCTGTGACGAATCCATTTTGAGTTTCCGGTACTATGTTCGGAATTCACTTTGCTACCACTCAAAGCAAAAATTTCATTTTGGTTTGACATATTTTTTTCGTAAATGTAAAAGCAAATATAGGTGAAAAAATATTGGATTAGTTTTCTCAATTTATTTCAATAAAAGTATTTATTATTAAGCTAAAGTTTTTTCGGTATATTTTAGATTTAAAGAGGTTAGGAAATAAAGTACGTCGAACGTGAGAAAGTAATGTATAAAGCTTTATAATGATGCAGTAAAAACATCGATATTGCATTAGTATCTCGTATATACTATAACTATTCCATAATTCTGTCGATATTCTCGTATTTTTCATAAATTCTAGAATAAATCCGTACAGCGACCCGACTGATAAGGCTGTTTGAATTCAATGCTCAACACATCTTGTCGACTAGCGTACTGGCTTCAACTAGTTCCAGTTGTGGCAGTACTCCGGTACTTTTGGTACCGCCAGACGTGTTACTAACCCGAGACTTTATTCATCTTTTATTCGTTTAATTTAAGCGCGCTTTTATTTTTACTCGTAAAACACCTGCATAAAAATACTCCATTACTTTGCCACGTTATGTAACATTGCATATTTGTTGGACTTACATGCAATTGCATTTACTTTGTTTTATATAATTAAACGGAAAAAACGTTGCTTGATGTTTTCATTTCATTTCTGTAGATTGCCTACTAAATTTTTTCATATTCGCATGAATAAACAAGATTCCATTAATTTTAAAACATAGATTTTAAAAATCCAAAATAAAAAAACGTTTTAATCCAACTAAAAACTATTCACAAAGAAATAATACCTCCAAAACTACTAAAAACATGGAGCATTACCAAAATTTCCATTCCATTTCGTTTCAGCTTCATAACATTACAATTTTTTTGATGTTTTTCTTTGTATTCAACTACTTCTTATACGATAATCATGTCCAGAAAATATATACGAATAACTGGACTCCATAATGTTATGATCGATTTTTATCGAGAAGTGTTTCGGGTTATTATATTCTAAGGGTTTTGTTGTTCAAATGCACTTAAGAATATAAAATATTTTCAGATTTTTTTGTTTGTTTGAATTTAAGTAGTTTTTTCAAACCTGTTCAAACCTGAATTCAACACCCTTAGAATAGAAATATTTAACAAACAAAAAAACTATGAAATAAATGATAATAAAACTATGAGCATTTCCATTCACAGGGTTTATAGTGAAAGTAACTTAAGTTCATTAACTCTTTCTTATTTCTGAATTTATAAAGTAATTAGCAAAACTATAAAACGGTATTACACTTGAATAATTTTACGGAAAAACATTGAAATAATTAGTAATAACAAAGTAGGAGCACTACCATTGACAGGGTTGATGGTAAGAGTCGTCAAAATCCACAAACTGTAAATACAGCAAATAGTGCTACCTTATTTCCGAATATAACAACTTAAGAAAAGTTAAACGAGAAAAAAATATTTAAAAAATTTGTATTATAAGTTGAAAAGCATTACCATTGACAGGATTGAGGGTGAGAGTCACCAGAAGTCCATAAACCCTAACACAGCAAACAGAACTACCTAATCAATTTAGTATCGTGGATTGCCAATTACCTGTCCTGTCAATCGTAACAACTAATCAGTTTCTCTGTTACACTGTGTCTACGTTTCACATCGCAATGTCACTGTCAAGCGAAAATATTGCGTTAGGCCCTGTCACAACATTACCTCGCAAACTTGATTGGTTATTCGATAAAACCGTTGTTCACTCTATTTGTTATTGCGGACTGTAATTTTATTTATTTGCTTTCTTCTTTTTTTGCTTTGATTTTGTCTGGATTGGAACGAATTTTTAATTGTATGTAAATAAAAATATTTAATCGGTAAATAATGAATTATCTATGGTCGCTCGGTTTATATGTATTGTTAATTAAAATAGTCGCAACTGGAATTGCAGATTATTTGATTTTCAAATAGAAATGAAATTGCTTTTTCAACGCTCGATAAAATAGAAGAAATAATACGATATATGAAGTAGCTTTTGTTGTCTGCATTTATAATCTTTTTCATTTGGTCGTTGAACTAATATTTCTAGTTATATTATTATTATTATTTCAATTTTATAAGTTCCGAGTTTCGATTAACCGTCACACAACTTAATCAGCAAGACAACCAAATTCCAATATACTAGCAATCTGTCATTCAAGTCTGTTCACGTTTAGTAACATGTGGGTGTATTGAACAACAGACAGACATCAACAAATATAACAACAAACACAAATGTTATCAATTGTGTATGTATCTGAGAAAATAACGAAACGTTGAATTTTGGAACTGGCATAAAACGTCGATACATATTGATAATGTCCGCCATGATGGATAACCGGATATTTAATCTTGTGAAATGATGAGATATCTGATTGCAGTAGATGATGGACGTGATTTTTCAACTGTTTTACTCATTTTTGAGGTTATTCATGGCAGCACAAATGAAATTTTAAATAAATTATAACGGAGCAGAATAAAAAGAAATGATTTCTCAAGCAATGATGGCGACATTCAATACATAAAAAATATTTGTGTTGGCAGACGCATGTCCTTGTAGCAGCGTTATGAATATGTGGGGGGCATGTATCGGTTTCATTTACATGATAAAATGACAATATTGCGTTGGACGCGAACAAGAATGGGACAGAAATAAGCGCAGTTGTACTGAAACTAAACGCGCTATATTTTTTTTCTGCACAAGTGTCAATGCACTCCAAGTTCCAAGGCCTGCATGTGACGTCATAAAATGCAAACATATGTGCAGCGTGCACAAAGTTCGGCCATTGTTGTAATCAATTAGTGCATGCAGTCTGTAATGGCTGCCCACGCATTTTGGTTTCGGCAATGGATTTTATTTTGCGATATAACTGATGATGATATAATCTCGGAAATAGCGCATTTTGTGCTTTAAATATTAACGGATGCCCGTTTTGAAATCTAGGTTAATCTGGTAATTTATTTTAAGGAAAATTATTTGCAATATTAACAAATTTATCCTTGTAATTATTAACAATAAAATGATTTTTTATTGACAGCTCATATTATTATAAATTACGACAGTTAGACAGATATATTTTTCTTAAACGGTTTATACTTGTTACAAACATCCAAAAAAAAAAAAAACAATTGAAATTTTTAATATAAACAATTGAAAGTATAACATACCTGAAAAACTTCATTATAAAATTGAATATATTGAATTGTTCTGCTTACCTGCAACAAAAAAAAAATTCATTAAATTACAAAGTAAATAAATAAAATAAAAACATTAATCTACTGATAAAATAATGAAAAACAAATAAAACAAAATACTTCAAACATTAATTTATTTTTTTAAGTAAACAAATATAATTCTGTTATCTTTATATTTACTGATAATACTATAATAAAAATAGAATTGACTATAACCATAGTCAATTTATATATAATTGAACCATCAATTGCAATGAAATAAAAATTATTTATAATAGTATTACAGGAAATCTATTAGATAGATTTAATCTAAAAGATTTCGATTTAAAATGGCCGCTATTGGTAAGTATGTTAAGATAAACAAATGTATTATAATGTGGTGTAGGAGGTACTATAAACATAATAGCTGTGTTTTTTAAGCAAGAGTTGATTTAAATATCATGATATCGGACTAAGGCACGGCCTCTACAGGAACTCAATGCACTTAATTACCGGAAGCCTTCACGAGATGATAAGTCGGTACAGTTTTTGATAAAAATTTTACTTGTTGATACAGCTGGTTTGATATTTCCATTTTTATACTTCAAATATGTAATTTTAATTTAGTTTTTTTAAATTCAAATATTCAAAATAATATTTTTTCGGGAAGGAATGATCTGCTTTTAATATTTTTATCTTATTATTATTATTATTATTACAACAAAAAGTTATAAACAAAAATTATTATTTACAAAAAAGCTTCTTACAAAATTTTTGTAAAACTTATAGTTTCCAAGATAATCTAAAAAAATGATTTCACCCTTATTTTCAAAATTGCGCTAAGTAGGCATCGCCCCCGATGCCGGAAACTCAAACTTAAGTTTTTAAAAAAGGCTTTTATATAATAATAAAAAAGCCTTTTTTAAAAACTTAAGTTTGAGTTTCCGGCATCGGGGGCGATGCCTACTTAGCGCAATTTTGAAAATAAGGGTGAAATCATTTTTTTAGATTATCTTGGAAACTATAAGTTTTACAAAAATTTTGTAAGAAGCTTTTTTGTAAATAATAATTTTTGTTTATAACTTTTTGTTGTAATAATAATAATAA
>CM008239.1:2603981-2614249 GCA_002278615.1 Pogonus chalceus | reverse complement strand
TTTTTTTTTGTTAAGGCATAGAAGTAATATATTTATTTGTTCATAAAACTTAAAATGATTAATAAGAAAGAAATTTAAATAAACGAAGTAGCTGTTTATCTAGTGAATAAATTTAAATTTTAAATAAAGTGTAATTTATATAATTGTAGATTTAATGATACTTTGAAAGAGCGCAATGTTAGTAAATTATATAGAAATAGCAATTTACTATTTACCTCAAAATGTTTCTACAGTCCAAGTTAAAATATTTTCCTAACAAAGTGCAGAAAAAGAAAAATATTTTGCTTTAAATCTAGAAAACGTTTGTAAACCACGATAAAAAGATGTTTTTACCACAGCTGCACAGAGAAAAATGTTTACTTTAAAAACAACGAATTCTGAAAACAATCCATTGAAGAATCTATGAACTTGCGAGTATATAGTCGGTAAAAGTTTTGTAATTTTGAGCGGAACGTATATATTTAAGTGATGCAATGAAATATTCAAGTGAGAGCGGAACAATTAATTGTGTCCCTCTGCCTATTTACATCGTGGTCGGACAATGACATCCATTACCCGACACAAATACTATATTTACGAGTTCTAGCCGCATAACAATTCTTACAACCAAAGCGGTATATTCTTGCGTGAATTGACCAGTTTCTTTGTGCCGAATGGCTAAGGAAAGGTCAGCTGGGCATAAAATTGGAATCTGTATTGTGTAAAATGGAGCAGTGACAGTAATTTTTTTTTTGCCGAAGCCAGCCTCTTTCTCCGTTTAACAAATGCTCCGGATATGCAGTTAACACTGCTCAGGGTTACCTGTCTTGTCTTCGTAACGAGGGCTAATCGTTCAAAGACGTACCGCTGAGAGACAGATGCGATTACGGGGACATTCGTTTCATCACAATAGATGGTATTTCTCGTTCATCCCTGCGCTTATGCTTCAATGAGCAACATTTCAAGGCATCATACACAACCATAAGTAAAATCCAAATCTTGTTTTTTTTATATATCACATCTAAAGCCTATTTGCAAAACATCACGGGTGATTATATTAAGTTTGCTCATTCGAATAATTTTCTATTCCTTATATACGCCGGCAAAAAGTTTATATTGAACTTTACGAGGTTATTATCAAGATATTGAACTTGTAAATTAATATCATTGATGTATGATCAAATTTGTTATGTACATTGTTTCCGCTATTAGGATTTAGAAAATTAATGTTGACAGAGTAACTTGATATTTGCGAAAAAGGGAATATAAATCTATTGTTGAATAAATGTAATGAAAGAGGATTAAATGGGATTTTCTTTATCAATTCATTATCTTCGTTTAAATGGTTTTGGAATTATATATTATGAAATGTTTGTTTAAAGTTTTTTTTGTCTTTAAAATATAATACTTTAATAAATAAAGTAGAAACGGTTAGTTTATTAGCAAAGAAGCATGAATCAAATTCGGAAAATTCCTTTGCAGAGATGTCGAGTGACCGACAAAACAAGCCCTACATTGATGTTCATCAAAAACAGTAGACCGGACAACAGAGAGCATGTCGGGTTATACAAATGAAAGTTAGAATATTCTCTAGAACGTCGGCCTTTTGGTGTCTGACTCTTGTAAGCTTGCTTCTGTTTTGAATTCGGACAGCCCCGATTGTCTATATGTGTATATATATCTGGACCAGGCTTCGTATGTAAGCAACTAATTCGGATCTAGTGTAGCCCGAAAGCCCGAGGCTGTGGGACTACATTAGCGGTTTGGGTGACAAAGGAAATCATGAAGCAGGTTCATGTAACGCGCTGAATTGGATGTAACTACAGGCCGGTCTGCTTTACTATGTTATGTTCGGCTCTCTGTTGGACCTTTCTACAACTAGATAACGCTTTTCGTTTTAACATTCATTTCAAAATATTTTATTTTTAATGCATTTATTAACTTACTTAAAGAATCATGTTAAGTTTTACAGATTTTATTTAATAATGAATAGAAAGATAAATAATTTAAGGGAATTTTCGACAGGTTTTTTCGAGGTGAATTTAATACTTGTAATCTTGCAGTTTTTTGCAGTTTGTTTATTTATATATCAACTTTAAAATGTTATTAATAACTATTTTAAAAAGGCTCGGTTTGATCTCTAAATGTAGACTTAAATGAGGCAATGCTTGCCGTGTTTTTTTGAATGACCGGAAAATTTTCTCTGATTCTATGATCTGAAATCTTAAATTCAGTAGCAATCATTAATTTGTATTAAATTATCTAGAGATTGAACTATAAACAATGTAAACTCTTGATCATTAACAAAATGGAGGCCATCCGTGAAAAGTGGTCGATTTTTGTTCCCTTTTTTCTGTTTTAAGACGCTCGGAAAAATGATAAATATTAATATAATTGAATGAAAATAGTCCAAATTCTCACAATTGTAAAAGCTCAAATAAAGATTCTAAAAGCTCAAACAATGCTAGCTTTGTTTTTCTCGAAAAATTATGAAACTAAACACTATAAAATTTCAAAAAATGAAAAAAAAAATGAGTTTTTCGAAATTCTATATGGTAATACCCTTTTAATACTTTCTAGCTCTGTATTTGAAAACAATTATTAGATTCTTATTGATAAATAAAAGATTAATTAAAGATAATAAATCATTTAATTGACATTTTTTCTTCTTTAATAAAACTTATTTTTACGTAGTGTTAGGTTAATAAAAATCATGCAAAAAAAGTGAAAATAAGCACAAAATATAAATATTGGAAGTAGGAACTAGCATAAGTCCTAGAAATATAAATAATCTCCCTAGATCAATTAATTTCTTGTAATATTGATCTCCGAAGATCATTATAGAAAGGCTTTGCGTTATATCGAAACCGCGTTATAAGAGGGTTGATTGTCTACATATTTTTACTTGTAAAACTTATAATATCCAAGCTGAGAAAACACCTTCTATAGGTTTAGAAGGTCCATCCGTAATAGTAGAATCATGCTCTGTTGCTGGACAGTGGCCCAAACCAAATAATACACAATATAACTTCGAGATTCGTGTGTTAATACAATGGCCAGTTGCTACCATCTGCTTTAGACCTAATAACCAAGCTTTGATACAATTCTCAGTATATTACACTATATTAATATAAACTTGTTGAAGACAAAAACATATATAACAAGATAACAAGCAATTGTAATTATGAAGATTCATAATTCTTAAGTAAAAAATGATAATATTTATTAAGAGTATAAAGCTGCTTTGTAAACAACGTTAAAATGTAATTTCGGAAAGTACCGCTATTGCCTAATGCCGAAAAAATTACTGCAACATCTAAGAAAACTATATTATCTCCTTTATACATATAAGAAATGTTTCTTTACCAACCAACGAATATATATTTAATTAATTTTTAATTCCAATTTAATGAACATCAAGTCGGTTGTGCTTGCAAAACAAAACAACTGCCTTGCAACAAAATTTAATTTTTATTTTTTGACAAAAACGTTTTTTCAAATAAGTTATAAACAATGTTATCACAATGTCTTAAAAAAATGTGTTGTTGAAAGACTTTGTAGTAAATGGGAGCACGCTAATTTTATTTCTAGAATGATGAAATGTTTTTTAATTGCTTTGAATTTGATGTCGTGACTTGGACTTTTGTTTTCGTGTTTATTAGTTATTAAATTTTACGATATATGTTTTATTTCGGTTGCAATGCGTTATTATATTATTAATACTTATTTAGTTTATGAATAAAGTACAGTTGTTGTTTTATTTTTGTTTTATTTTTATTGGTACAATTAAAATAATATATGTTATTAACTTGTAAATATCTTTTTAATAATGAGTCAAGGATTTTAGAATATATATTAACAAAAAATAAACGTTATAGTTTTAAGAAAAATTAGTTAAAAACTGTTTAAAAAGACCTTACTATTCTTGTTTGACTAAAAAAATATAAAACTTAAAACTATATATACATGCTTCCGATAGAAGTAATTATTTTGCAAGAAAGCTGTTAAAGATCTGATTAAAGATTCAAATTCGATTCTAATTAGACTATAAATAATTATGACTTATGATTTTATTCAGAGTTTTAACCAAAATATAGAATGAGTAAAAGATCGGCAAAATAGTTTAAAAACAATTTAAACGCCATTCTAATACGATTCTAGTTTGAATATAATGTGCAAATTGTTTTCATGTATATATTTAAAAATAGTAATAATAGAATTGATTAAAATATTCTGAATTTCGCGCATATGTGATTCCAATAAGATTCTAGTTTGAATTAAAAAATGTACAAAATTTAAAAAATAAATTTATCTCATAAAAACTATAAATTTCAAATAAAGCAAAAGTGATTAAATGACTAATCAAATTCTAATACGATTCTAGTTTGAATTTTATATGAACAAATGCTTCGGATTAATTATCGCAATTGTTTAATAAAAGAGAAGTTAAAGGACCAATTTGAAAGAATATCATTTAAATGTGATTCAAATTAGATTATAGTTTTATTTAATATGATAAACTCGAATGGTAACCCATTCTTTAATAGAAAATGAAAAGTTAAAGATAATTCTAGTAGCATTCCAATTTGAATTTTATTTGACAAATGTTTCTGATGTACTTGGTTAAATGATTGTTTAAAAACCCCTTAGATTTTATACATTAGAAAATATAAAATTTAATACTTTAAAATATATAGATTTGAAATTAGTTAAAAGATTATATTTATTTGGTTCTAATAAGATTCTAGTTTGATTTTAAACAATGTAAGACTAATATGTCTGCAATAGTTTAGAAAAGGAATGATGAAAGAAATGAAAATAAATCCAATATCTGTAATAGAAGTTTAATGGAACATAAATACTAGTATTAATGTAAATTTTAATATCCTTATTATAATAATTAATTTAGTTTGATTTATGTGTAACTAATAAACAACGTACAAATTGAAATATTAACAGAAAGGTAACAAGTACAATAAAGCTAATAGCATATTGATATACGTATGTTACTCAAATATCAAGCATATATACACACCGCAGTATATAAACATGAAACTCATTGCACATTGTTAAAGTTTCCTAAAACACTAGACATGTTCCGAGTTAAGCATACTTCAAACTCAGGATAACTGATATCCTACGTAGTACGTTCTATGAAACTGGTATATATAACCTACTCTATACTCTATACTCTTCATTAATTGATTCGCCAATAAACGACGTTCATGTTACACACTAAATCACTGATTGACGTGTACATGAGTATGTTGAGTTCAGTTTGTTCAATATCTACTTTGAGTAGATACACTCAATTGTTGTTCACGGCTAGAATCGTTTGTTCTACTTATATTAATGGTCAGAATGTTACTAAGAGGAATTACATTCTATCCATAGTTTATATTGAACGCTTTCATTTAATATTATATGAATCATTATTACCTTTTAAGTCATTTGCAATCCTTAAATTAACTTAAATTATCAATTTGGAATTAGATGGGTTACCATTTAGAAAATTACGCTTTAACGACTCAATTTTCGAGATATTATTATAAAAATTATATAGTTTATGTATAATGATACAAAACATCGACTGACATTGTTAGAATTCTATTATTTTCAAGTATTTTTAAGTTATTTTGGGGGCAAAAACTAATTATATTAAATCGCAAATATTTTTAGAACCTAGTTTTCACACCATATACATAAAAATATTTGTCATCTTCGACTTAAAATAAAGCAGATTAGTTAAAAACTCGAAAAAAAAAAATTGATTTTTTTGAAAGTATACCCTTTGGAAAATATTAAATTTTTGACATATAGCTTATAAGATACCCAAATTTCAAAATACTATCATAAAACTTATATTGATTTTGTAAAATGATACGAAAAATCGACTGAGATAGTTAGAACTTCATTATTTNTTTAAAACTATTGTATATGCATGGTAAGTTTTATTTTATTAAATGGGGGGCCCAATTTGAAAGTCTTGCCCAGGGCCCACAAAAAGCTAGTTACGGCTCTGTGTATGCCCCTTAGAAATTTTCAATTTTCGAGATAATTTCATAAAAATAAAACAAGAAATTGATTGGCATTGCTAGAGTTCAAAATATTTTCTAGATATTCTGATTTATTTTATTAAAAAAAAAAAAACTGTTAATTATTTTAAATCGCAAATATCTTGAAAATAATTTATTTTCATACCGTATTCATAAATTTATTTACAACCCCCGTATTAAGATAAAGCCAATTAGCTATTTAAATAAAAAATTTGGAACAAAATGTCTCAATTTTTTTTAAGGCATCCTTAAATATAACGACACTAAAAATCGACTGCCATAGTTAGAATCCCATTAAGTACTTTTAATTTATCTCGAAATTACAGAATCATAACCATAGTTTATTAAGTTTTGTGTTATAAATAGTAGATATATATATTTTTTGTTCAATAAATTGCGTTTAAAATGATAAGCGTCTAAAGTTAGCATTGTTAAAATTCTCAAATATCAAAAATAAACAAACTGATGGAAGTAGCTAGAGTCTCCAGTGGAAAGACAAATTTAGCACAGCTTGTTAAGGATATAATAAAACATTTGTAGGCCTTATAGCCGTACGGAAACGGAGCATGAATAATCTAAGAAGTTTGGTACACTTGAAGAACTTGAAGAGGTACGGATGTGATGTCGATATTCAAGACTGTCGTCGTTGGCTCGCTGCTGTTGCTATGACTTAGGTAAACATTTGTGCAATGGTAAACCACTTGAAACCGAGAAATTTCCTTAGGGTTTTATATTTGTCGTGCACTCAACAACGGTACCACCATGTCTTGTAGGTACACAAGACACGCACACATTGCGTCGACATGTTCATAAAAAATGTCAACCGATATTTTCCGTCATGCGACCCTTTGCGGACCCTCAGGGCTTCAGGTTAAAGCTTTTGTCCTCAAAAGGTGCCCATACAACGCTTCTACCTTACTTTGCAACCGACTACTATCCAGCTACTGGTCTACAGTACCGTATTTTAAACATTTTAAATTAATTATTCTATCATAAATTATTTCATGCCATGATGGTTGTTATATTCATTTTTATAAAGACAACTATTATAATTTGTTTTAATATTATAAAATATAAATCAATTTGGATTATATACGAATGAATTCACTAAATTTAAAGCTTTTATTATAAATAATAAAATTATTTATAATTTAATTAACATGTCAAAATATTAACAAACAATAATTCAATTTTGAAATTGTATAAACAATACACAGATAGTTTTTTTTTTTTTCTAAATTTATATTTGAGCTGTTAATTTCAAAATAAAATAATTTATTATTGTTATTATAACTTTTTTTATTATCCTTTGAAGTTAGAAACAATATAATAGTTATATTTTGAATTTAATGTTGTAATAAATGAATTATTTTTATTAGAAGTATTTCAGGATAAGAAATGATTTGTTGAGGTCTTGTTTTCGGAAAAATTCATTTAAGGCCTTTTTACGGTAATTAAATACAGTGTGACAGTAACATTATAGCTAAGTTCGAAGAATAATTTACAAATACAATGAAAGAAATTAAATTGGTCTAAGATATCCTTTTAAATAATTATCTTTTTGATAATGTGTTAGAAAACTAAATGCAGGGTTGAAAGAAAGAGCAATACTTGTAAAACGTCGAGTACCAAATATACTTTGATAAGTCTATATGTGTCATTTTTTTCAAAATTAAGAAGCCAGAAACATTTAAAGTACTCTTACCACAGGAGAGTCTTTATCATTAGTAGTTATTTAATGTGGAAAAAAATATTAAAGGAACAGCTTGAATTGCCTATAAATTTATTCTGATATTGAATATTTAAAGAAGTAAAAATAGATGAAACCGGGCATGTAAAACTATCGTCCGGGTGAGTTGTATGTGACATTGTGAACCGGTAAGAGTGTCCCCAAGAGAAAGAGAAAGGGTGCACGGATAACAGTGTGAGCGCCCCTCCCAACCTTTTAATTCACAATGGCCTCGGGTTGGCCTGCATTTAGTGCCCTCTATTCATCGCTACCACTAGACTAAAGAGCCAAGGCATAGCCAGAACCTGAGAGGACGATGAGGATCGTTTGAAAGAGCGAGACAGCTAGTTTATAAAGCGAATCTCTCTATAAAATCGTCCACGGATGTATACTTTGAGCTGTCGACGTCTCATAAATATGTATTAAAATTTATATAGCGGAATTATCACCTGGCCTCGCGGTGTCTACGTATAATTCCGGACATTTTTAACACAAAGAGTGAACGTTGCGGCTTCGTCGTACTAAGTGGGGGTGATTACTTTGCCAGTGAGATATGATGGCCAATTTAGTATACACCTTATAACCCGTCGGCTAAATGTCTCGTTGTTTTATTTCTTCTAGCACGAATACCATTCTCTTCTCTCGCCTTTTATGTCATATTATTTTATTCGCTTTATTCTTCAAAATATTTCATTTTATATCTTCATCCTTTTATACTTATATTTATATTTATTATATAAATTAACAAATATTCATATATCTTTCATTAAATATAGAAAAAAAGATATATTGAAAGACGTAAAATATATTTAAATGTATAAATAAATACAGTCATTCCTCATTTTACGTGGATTTGTTTGTAAAAAACGGCCGTTAATATAAATTCTTTATAATATAATTCATATATTTTTCATAAAATTATCTCAAAAACTAACCGGAATATTTTAAAGATAAAAGAAAAATAGAATTAAAACTAGAATTTGAGGTTAAAGCAAAAAAAAGGGGAAAAAATTTTAATAAAAATCGTACGAAGAATGTAGAAAATTACAATAATTTAACGAGCTGTCAGTGAGATAATTGTTTTATTTAAATTGTAAAATTCCATTTATTGGAATCATTGAAATATTCAAATGTTTGAGCCCGAAATAAAACGACGCATTAGTTAAACATTAAACACATCAATGCAATTATGATGACGTAAAAATATTTTATTGAAATTTGGCATTTCATTCGTATTAATTTATAGATTACAAAGGCTATTCATCTGTAAATATTACTGATTCATTTTCCAATTTGTGTTTCATAAAATTACTCGCCAGGGATTTTTTCGACTTCTTTTTACTTTTAATTGTAACTGCATACTAAATACTCCCAATAATTCCGTTGGATGTATATGCATTTTATTTCAAAAGGGTAAAAATTTTGAATTTAAAAATGTAATTGAAATTTTGTATTTATGATTGACAGTTGTATTGTATTTTTGTTTTATATTACAAGCGATTGCGGAAATCTCTTTGGCCCTAAACAATTTTTGATTCATTTTCATTTTTACAGATGCATTGCACTTGATCGAACATTTTGCATTTATAAATTTTATATTTGTAATGCAGATTGCGTATTGGAAAATATTTTAATTCATGCAATTTGTTTTTATTTTCTAGTTTTATACCTTAGTTGTATTTCTAATAGGGTATATTAATATGATTAATGTAAAACATAACTTTTTATCATTTATTAAAAGGCAAACCCTGTCAAAACCATCATTACTCACAAAAAAAAAACCCAAACTAAAAATCAGTGAAGCAAAATAAATCTTTATTCTAAAAAACCACAGTGGCTAGAAACTATAATAAAAAGTATCGAAAAAATCTAACAGCTGCGCATATATCCCCAAAAACACATAAAGTATACTTAAATACATCCCAGTCAAATTACAATAAATCAAAAATAACCTAATACACATCATTGCAGTTATATAGCCTTATATAATAGTCCACGCGTTTTGCATGAGCTCAACAATTACAACCGTTTAAGCAAATTCTCTGTCATAGAATATCTCGTTTAGCCAGTCTGTATCATGGAGGTACCTACTTACCACAGCCATGTGATAAAGTGCCCTTGTTTGGTTTCAGTGGCGTTCGTTACTTTGTTTAATTTCAATGCATACATGTTTTCCTAGTATGGATTCATTTATTTGTAATATTTTTTAAATTATTATTTGTTTTTGGTTACAAAAATAAGCGATCAGTTTGAACTAATAAAAGTTAGTTATTGCTAATTTTATAATATATTAAGAACTCTTAAGTACCTTTGAATATCTCTTGAACTCTTAATTCTAAAAGAATTTTAAATTAATGTTATATATTATTCATTAATAAACGATTTGTTAATTAATCGTATATAGACGCTCGCTGTGTAAATCTTCATATTTCTATTAATTTTTAAATGACATCTCATAAAATTACAATTTGCACACGATTTAAAATAATTTGTAAATAAAAAAT
>CM008239.1:2574889-2585125 GCA_002278615.1 Pogonus chalceus | reverse complement strand
ATTCTTTTGACTTAAAACTAAAAAGTATTACTCTAATATGTATTTTCTTAAATATTTGTTGATTTAACATATAACTTATAAATTATAAGCTATAGTTAAGTTGTTCTATTTTAAATTTTAAATATACTGAAGAAAAAATCTTATAGCTCAAAGTATAGCTCAAAATTTTATAAAATAGAAGGGATATTGAATATTTTTCATTTTATAAATTTTGGAGTCCAGGTTTACTTTAGAGCAAACTATTATTTTTTATGACAACATAGCTAACATAATTATCTTAGACTAAAATATTTCATATTAAAAATGTATGTTATTTTAAGATATAGTTAAAGAGAGCTCCAGAAATGAATAAAAGTAATAATTTAAGAAGTAGACGGGTTATTAAAACAATTATTAAACGTCTGGTTTAAATTAAAAGAATATAACAAAAGAAAACGTAGTGTTTTTTTCTTAAAAACCGACAAGGAAATGAAGTTAAAGAGAATAAAATAATACTCTAAGGTATCATTAATTTAAAAACTACGGAAGTATATATAGCAGGTTGCCCTAATTATAAAGTTATTAATTGAATAACAGCACTGCCATTGATTATAATTAACGCCCTTATTTTCCGTAATTTATAGACCTTCACAACGCGTAGCCATCTACCAGAGAGAAATTAAACTAAAATGCTAACGCCGTGAATGAAATAATGCCAGCGCAAATATATTATATGCTTCCTCATATACTTTTGTACATAATTCATATGAGAATATAATATAATTATAAAATACATTTAGTTTAAATTTTCTATCTATGTTACATTTTACCAAAACTTTACGATCCCTCACCACCAATTTATAATTTCACGTTAAATAATATATTATAATATTTTTTGAACGTTCCGCTATTCAAAATTATTATTTGCTGAGTTTCAAACATTCCAGTGTTTCAAATAAATATATAAAATCGTCGACTCTGGATTTATTGTTTTAAAAAAACTGAAAAAAATAAAAATTTATTTGCAGATAAACAGTTTCATCTGTATTTCCAATATTTTATTTCCATTAAAAAATCGATAATAGTATTTAAAAAGCTTTGCAATGTTCCCCTTTATCTAGACATATCAAACGTCAATGTGTGATAAATAAAATGATGAAAATAAAAATTTGTTTTTCCATTTAGTGAGTATTTACACAAGGCCTTGCTATATTTAGAACCATATGCCACCGTGGTCTGAGCCAATGTTTAAATCCTGTGCCTCACACACCTGGCTTTAAAAATTGCAAGGGTTATTTATATTTAATGTTGTTTACTGGGGTGCTGTAAAGTGATTATCTATTTTTATCTAAGGGTGAACATTATCTCTATTGTGATGCTTTTAAGTTCGTGCCTAATATAATAGAAACAGGGTTTATATGCAAAAAGATTTTTAATAGTTTTTTTACGTAAACAGATATTTAAAACAGATAAATATTCTATTGTTATTTAATGTACCCAATATTTAATATTTGGTTTTGTTAAATATATTTATTTATTCATGGGGTAGTTTGTTTTTAGTAAATATAGTTTTGAATACAATTTAAAAACATTATCGCTTAACTTCATAAAACTAAAACAGTCAGTAATTTATTGGAGAATCAGGAATACAAAAACCTATTTAGCAAAATACTTAGGCGCAGTAAGTTTTCTGATTTCTAAGAATTTTTTTCCTTGCTAGAGCATTATAGTCCAATCTTAAATCTTAATTAACTGTTTAAAATAGTTTAAAACTATCTATTTATTTATAGCTTATAGCTATTTGTTTTTTTGGAAAGGATTACGACTGAAATTTTTGGACGGGAATAATTTTGGACAATAAGTTATGAGATATTGAAAAAATAAAGATTATTTTGAAGAAATTGTAGGCCAAGAATTTGTTAGGTCACTCTTGTATTATAATAATTAGAAACCCAAACCAAAAATTAACTGTAGTCAACATTCTAAATAATGTTTTATTTCAAATCATGACTGGGGTCTAGAATATATTTAAACTTTTAGATTATTTGAGGAACATAGATTATGCTAGATTCTAAGAAAAACATAACTTTAGGAAGCAAATTGATGAGAAAATAAAATTGATAAGATTCTAAAAAGAAAATGCAAATGCAATGTTTAAGTGTACGAACAAAATGTAGTATTACAAAATTGTAAATTACATGTCAGCATGTCGCAACAAGCGTTTAAAAATATTACGACCCAATTGACATCACTCAAAGAGGAGTATATGAACAGTTTGTCATTGTTCACGACTGCATGATACGAGTGACATTAGCAGTGATGCAAACACATAACATGCCAGATATATATGGATGACGCGGCAAGGGAGCCTGTCTATGCATGAAATTAAATGCGCCGAGGGGGTACGAACCGTCGACTCGGAACGGGACCAAATTTTCCGTACAATACCCCCAACCACATGCATGCATGCATACGTACATACGCCAATGATATTGCACTCTTTTTCAAATAGAATTAGCATACATTTTATTTTGCTGGTTTCGCTATTTGCGTTTCCTTAAAATCAACAAAGATTTTAGTTAAATCCAAATGCGAAACTTCAAAAATTAAAACTTTTTCTATTTTATCAATAGATGAAACCACATGGTCTTTATTTCTTTTGCCCCCTTATTATAGTTCTCATTACGAATTTAACCGGACAACACACCCTTCTTCATACAACTAAGTTTATGGCGTGTGACTTGCAATTGTCATTGGTTTCTGATTTTGCACAAAGCTCTTTCAATTGTTTGATTATAGTCACAGCTGATTTGATTATTCTATACTATATTTATTATTTTCAATACCAGTCTAACGAGTTTGTATTATGCAAGTGTGTCGAATTTAACTTGGGGGTCACTGTTCCTTATATTGGTGTAGGTTTTGCAGAACAATAAATACATGTACTATTTATTAATGTTTTTACGTCTCATTAACTTCAATTTTTTTTATTACATGAAATGAACGCAACATTTTATGAAAATTAAATTTGTAATCATTAGTTTTCATGTCAAGTATAATATTTTTCATATTAATTGAAATTTTAATTATGATTTTGAAATGTTTGTTTACTTTTAAATAATGGCAGTTCATATTTTGTTTTAATTATTGCGTTGGTAAATATATTTATATAAAAGACCTCATATCCAATATTGAATCATTTAAAAACAAAAATCCGTTAAAATCTAAAAAGAAATTCCCTTGTATAGATATGATATATAGAAACATACAATCTCCTTGTTATTTTGTCAGTATTCTGTGATACCCTTAAATTGGTACTTGGGTATCCCTACTTTGATATCTGCAGCAGTTGGAACAAACGTTTCGTTAGGAACAAATAACGAACTCTATATTCTGTATACACTACATTTTAGTCTGTTGTCTATTCCTGAATCGCAGTCAGAAATTCTGGATCGTACCAGGATCACGGTTCGCAATAAAATAAACTCAACCAATTAACGCAGCTGCGTCCACCGCCGTGTTACTTCCCGAATATTAAGAAGTTGGGATATATTTACGTTAGATTATATTGCTTCTTGATATACTAAAGACCTTAAATTGTTATTTATTATTTTAATTACAAATACTTTAATTGTTTTGATGGAAATATTATATTATTGGAATACGTATTTTTATTTGGACTTTTCGACGGTAAGATTTTGCAAGTCCAAGGATTTGAATTTGAGTCTACCTCGGAGCTGGTAACTCGAACCAGTTTATTTCATATAATTTTTAACATTTAAGTATAAATTTTGTTAGTCTTATTTCTGATGCTTCTTAGAAGATGATTTCAATAAATTAATAAAAGATTTAAATGACTTTTGGACTCTTCAACGGCAAGATTTGGCAAGTCCAAGGAATTAAATTTAAGCCTACTTCGAAGCTTGAAACTCTAACCAGTTTTTTTCCATTAATCCTTGACATATAAGTATAAATTTTGAAAGTTTTTTTCCTGATGCTTCTTAGAAGATATTTTTATTACAATTCATGTAAAGAAATTTGGTCTAATCAATATTTTGAACAAAATTTGGAGTTGAACCAAACATCTCCAAAACTAAGCGGTACATATTGATATGTTAAGATGTTGCTTTGTAAAAATAAGTGTGTAAAATCAAAACAGGGATGATTTAAGGTTGTATATTAACACATGCGAATCACGCACGCGTACAGTGGTCACTACTAACACGTGTAAAGTGAGTTCGTGTAAATGTTGAGTCTGTTTTGCTCTGCGGCGGTTTTTCGGATTATATCATGTATGGTACGTGTTTTGCTGAATAATTTTCGAGGTACCGAGTTGGAGACACACGTTTTTAGTTTATAATTTAATTAAAACAGAAAATTGTGTCATTTAAATGAAAGAATATTAATGAAATTACAACGCGAAGTGTTACTGTTTATTTTGTGATGTGTATGCTACATGAAACATGTACTATTTATTTATTTTTTTGTTTCGTACTCTATTTATTATTATGGAATGTCTTTTATTACATTTCATGTAACAATATTTTAACAATAAATATTATTACTCTTGCCCGTTTTTAAAGTATTTATTGATTCATATTGACCCAAATATTATCCATGCTCTTTATAGCCAAAGATTTAAGTCTGTAGATCAAACATCTAACTCATTTACTCATATTTCTTATAAATAGGAATAAAATAAATAAATTCTAATTGGAAAAAGAATACTAAATACATTGTCATATTCCTACATATAATTTCTGCATACTCAAATCTGCAGAATCAAAATTAAAGTGGTTTTTTGTGCAAAAATTTATTGCCTTTTATTACCGCAGGCTTAAGTCTTAAGCAACATAGTTCCAACCGGAAAGTTCATTTGAAAGAACTAGATATGAATAGACAATAGAGTGAAATGGATAAATCTGAAAGATCTAATTAAAAAGCTGTATTTTTGTACGTTATTCGTCAAGGAAAAAGGCAAGATTTTTCCATATTCCACATAAATATAACATAGGAGCTTTTGCGGATATTTATGTTATCGCCAGACCGTTAATATTAAAAATTCAAACCCTGAAACGGTTGTAAGTCAGAAGAAAAAATACGATGACAGCGAAAAGAAAACATAACGATAAATTTCAATATTTGGAAACAACAGTTGATACCTTTCACACATTTTCAAGTAATTTTTCTGTCATCGTCCAAACTTGTACCATGGGGTAAACATTGTACCCTTCTTGTTGCGATGTCTACAGACCATCTGACATACGAACACCACGTGCAGGTTTAGATTTGGTGTTTGTTTGCCCACTTGGCACCACAATGCCACGAGTGGAGTTGACAGTTACTTGGTGCATACCACCGTTCAGTTTAATTTATGTTTTGTATTGATTTTAACGTTTTGTTTTTGTAAGAACATTACTATTCTATTTAGTTGTATTTTAATTATAAATATTTTTGGAAATTAAAACGATAACTGTATTATTCAAACTCATAAAATATGATAACCAAAGCTAAAAACAACCGTACATTATATACGTAATAAAGAGAAGGACATTATGTACTTTTGTGACCAATATTTATGTTCGTTGACCAATGTGTTAGTGTCAGTGACCAATGTGTGCGTAGAATGTTGACAAAATTGGGGGGATACAAATACGGTCCAGTGATCACCCCAACCCCATGTTCCTGCTGGTCACCAGACGAGGACAGTTTTAAACAATCGCTCATAATGAGGGTGTGCGCTCGTATAGAATAAATTTCGTATGCATTACGCATGCGTGTATAACTTATATCCTGCTTGTTTCTGTTTCTGACAACTTGTAATAGTAATTTTATTATATATTAGTTTGGGATACTTTAATTACACCCTTTACTATATTTTAATTACTTGTATTGTTTATATAATTTACTATTTTCCGTTTCTCAAACCATATTTTAAGGATTAATTCAATTAACTACATATTTCCAGCTTAAAACATGTTTTATTATTATATTATTATAAATTATATGCATTATTAAACTATTTAAAAGTTTTCAAATATTTTATGAACAATACATATAAAATTATTTTAAATATTTCAATAATTTTTGTAATGGATTGATTCGAGAATCAGGAGGTAGCAATCATAACCACGAAGAACTTTGATAAATTTATTAGGAACAACTTATAACTAATGACTTACAACTGATCTAGTATTAAACTTAGATTCAATTAAAAATCAATTGAAATTCAACTATTTTATAAATTTATAAACAATAGATAACTGACCTATGGGCATTTTAATGTGTGATTGGTTTTGTAGTACTTTTCAAAACGAGATCAAATTGTTCTAAATTTTTGTTTTGGTTTTAATTTTGCGAATTTTGTATATTTTTCAAAGTTCTTAAACCAATTTATACTAACTTAAGTTATAGTATTCAAAGAGGCGGCAAGTTTACTAATTTAAACTGCTCCTAAACTAAAGCCTTTTGGATTTCCTTTGCTTCTAGGAAGTCCACTTTTAAACCTCTTGCTTTTTTATGTAAGGTTTTAAACTAAATTGTGGTTAAAGTCTCTTAAATGTTTGAAGGTACTTAAATGTTTTTCTAAAATCTTATTTCGAAATTGCTTTACTACAAATTATGATTATTATCTTTTCATTTTTATTACGAGTCTCTAAAAAATTGAAAAATATAGATTTTTAAGTGTTATTTATTTTAATGTTTGAGCAGTTAACTATTGAACCTTTTTAGATATGAATTTTAAAAAATAATATGAACTAATGTTTAAGTAAATAAAAGAAGATCTCAAAAAATATTTAATTCCATTAAAAAGGATCAAAAATAAACTAAAACGAAGTAATGTTAAAAATCCGGATTCCCATTAAAAGTGAACATGTTAAAACAAGTGTGTAAGCCAATATGCTTCGTAGCGGAGGGTTGTAAGGTTGCCGGGGTTAGAGGAAGCTGGTCATAATAAATGGAGCCCAACCGTTCGAGGGTTCAAGCTGCGGTCATCACAAACACATCCTCTAGCTTGACGCAATATAACCCTTACATAAACGTGGATAAACGAAAATGATTCTAATTCACATATTTTTATGAAAATCATTTTATAATTAATAATATTTCGTTGAAAACACGTAAATCAAGAAATATAACTATTATCATTTGTATTTCTTTAAACTAAAACATGCGATAATAAATTTCATTTTGTTAACATTAATAATAAACAAAGTTTTGTACATGTTGCTGGTATATTTAGTGAGAAAATATATGTTTGTGTTTATTTATTAAATGACTTCACGACATGATTAATTTGTGTAATGAATGTCTTAATGTCATGTTGTTCTTTTTATTTTAAATGTGACTCATAGTTTTTATGTGGATGATTCATTTTTATCAACAAACTTACTCCAAAGAGGGTTCTTTTGGTTGAATTTATTTACATCTATTATATATTCATATATTGTTATTTTATTCAACTTTTAGTCATTATAATATTTAGAAATATAACAATATTTGCATTTCTAAGCAGGATTGAAGTTAATTTTGGAAATTAATAATATTTGATATACAGTTGGACAAGCCTATTTATTAGGGGAGTTGTCGTTAGAATATTATAGTCAACTGAAAATATAAAAAAAGAGTTGGGGTATTTCCGAAGCTTGGAAACCTCTCGAACATTTCAGTCACAAAATTTAGATAGTCTGTTAGTTTTAATTCTTGAACAAGCTGAATTTTGTAAGATTTGAGTCTTTGTAAAGACGATTTTCGAACGTTTAATTCTTGACCCTTTTGGGACAACCGTATATCAGCATTAAGGGTAGGAAATTTATATTTGATTGAGAACACAGTGAATAAAATTAAATTTGTACAATTTTTTTATAAATTAACATTTTAGACCAGCGTTTCTCAACCTTTGGCTTGCGGTAAGTTTTAAATGGGTCGCGAAGGAATAAAATAAAATAAAAAAATATCTTTGATGTATACATCTTATATAAAAAAAAATTAAAATATTCTTTGTAGTAGTTAGTTTTTTATGTTTTTTCTTAAATAAATGCAGTTTTGTACTGATATAATACCTTTTTAACTTATGTTAAGAATTAGGGAAAAAAGATAATGAGTCAGGGTATGACTTCAGGAAAATATGTTGGATCGTGCGACAAAAAAATTAAGAAACACTGTTTTAGGCCGTTTTATATTTTCCCAAAATAACGATCCAAAATATACATATATGGTTGTAAAAAATAGCTTTTCTATAATTGCCGAAAAGTGCTTAAAGCACTTGGATAGCCCCCAAATTTAAATGTTTTCAAAAATTTAAGGGATATTTTGGAAATAAAAAAGTGGTAAATAAATATATTTCTAATAAAGAAGTCCTGAAAAATGACTTACAAAAAAAAAAAATGAAAGAAAATTAAGTTTTTTTATATTGAAAATATTCAATTTGCCCAACTTGTAGTGTAAAATTGATTTTTGAAATATTAATTTTGTTTCTGCGAATTTAAAAATAGTTTTTACTACTACAATTAACAATTTAAGTAATTAAAATAATTTTTAGTATTTAAACTACAACTTTTAAGAAAGATTTTCCCGATTTTCAGTGTTAAATTCAATCAAAAGACTAAGATTTCAAAGTTAACACCCCAAAAAACTAAAACAAACAAATAAATAATTAGTACCACTCTAAAATAACATAAAATAAATGTCGTTGTCTACAGCTTCTGTATATATAATAAAACCAAAACATATCTTAAATATCAAGTGACAGAGAACCACCCTCAAGAACCACACACACTCACACACACCGTATGTTACACACCCCAGTATTTAACATGTTTCATTTGAAGTAATAAACAGATGTGTAACGCTTAGTTACTAAACATATGAATTATGATATATTTCAACATCTTGTCAGAATATTTTGGTCACGGTTTTGGAACTGTCTTCGCTGTTTCTTGACGCACTGAGTGGTAATTTGTATGTTTCAGTTAATTTTAAGTTTACATATTTTCTAATGATTGAGGCAGAAAAACATAACCTGTCTTTGTAGAATACGAAAAATCAATATTATAATTAAATTAATGTATTTATAAGTGAATGAAAGAAAATTGTGAAGTTTCAAAGATGAAATTAATGAAAGAAAATATTTTGTAGAATTTATATGTTTTCCGTATATGATTTTAGAGTAAAAACGAAAATTGAAAATTTGTTCTATACTTGATATAGAATCCTGTCAATTAATGAAATATTTCCGAGTTCGTAATTAACTTTTTATGCTAAATGAATGACAGAAATCATAACGAGAACAAACAAAATTTATTTTCCTTCCGGCTTCCATAAATTTATCAGGAATATCATTAATTATTATAGCGATTTCAATCAAAACTTAATTGAAATATAGGACCTAAATCACACTGATTGGGTTACAGGTTTTATCCCATAATGCTATATAAATCATCGAATATATGTGTATTTTGCTTCAATGTTTATTTACACCTTTTATATAAAAAGGTAAATAGCAAATTTTACGTGTGTTACCATTTTCATAATCCTCTTATGTAAATGTTCTCCAAATTTTATTATTGATAATTTAAGTAAACATTTTTCATAATTACTGCTTTTAAATTTTGTATATTTATTTAGGGGATGGTTTAAGATTTATTTCAAATTTTATCTTATTATTTATAACTTTGCGAACAGCATATTTATGTTTTTATAATTATTGATATTTTAAGTTAAAATTTTTCATAATTACTGGTTGTACATGTTTTAATATTTATTTAGGGGTTGCTTTAAGATTTATTTCAAATTTTATATTTTTATTTATAACTTTGCGAACAGCATATTTATGTTTTATTAATTATTGATAATTTAAAGCAAACATTTTTCATAATTATTATTTCTAAAGTTTTTAAGATTTATTTAAGGGTTGATTTAAGATTCAGATCTTTATATTAGACAAATCAATAGAATTATATCTTGATTATCTGAATTAAAGAATAATTTAAAATTGAATTCTAATTTTCGACAAAGTAAATTATAGATAAGATTTTTTTATAAATATTTATTTGATCTCCAACTCAATCTTTTTCTAAAATTTCTTTCTACACTCAATTAGAAGAATGACATAGATTATCCTATGATAGGAATATTGTAAATGTTTTTGGCTCCTTAATTTAGGAAAATGATACATTCAGGTTTACCAAACTATATTTTGTACTCACCGTTAAGTTAACTAATGATTTTAGTGTTAATTTTTTCAACATCTTTATT
>CM008239.1:2534523-2552425 GCA_002278615.1 Pogonus chalceus | reverse complement strand
AATAAACTAAAATATAGAAAATTTGCAATAATAGCTGGACTTCAGTTTTACTGATTTTATCAAAAAATTGCCTTATCTAGCCGAGGACAGGCTTTAATCCGAAGATTATTTTTCAGTTAATGGTCGAGACTTAATCAAAGACAATGAAAATTAACTTGATTAATTATCATGAAATATACAATTACATATATGCATATATAATTCCTTCGGCCAGAAGCTAATATCTGTCAGTCGTCAACAAAACCAAACACACACACACACATACACAAACATAGATATAAGCACATATTGGTTAATGATTAGATGAGCAAATCAGCGTGATTACAATGACACAGCGTCCAACGCACACTGGCATCGGCATCGGCAACAGCAACAGAATCTATCAAACCGATCGTCATCATGGTTCGGCTGCGATTAATTACCTTGTTAAGCGAATGCGTGGCCATGGCTACTGCGATGGTTAATTGCAGAAGCTGTTATTATACATGGCCACTCTCACTCTAATGCCAATCACAACTTGTATATGTCCTGATAGAAAAAATATATGACCATCGAATTGACAACAGAAACACCGATTTGTATGTAAATTTCTTCGATTTCAATTCATTTTGGTTTAACACTTGCCCCGACAGGGTCCAATTGATTTTTCATTGCTTTCGATAACACATATTAAATTCAATTAAACATACATAGATTTTAATGGCAATTATTTCCAACAATTCCAAAAGTATTTTACTTGAAACAGAAATTTTTAGAATTAAAATTTTTTTTGAATACTAGAAAATTCTTAAAAATTACTAATGTATATCCTGTTTATGTAAAATTGGCTAATTTTTATTATATTATTTTTCACATTAATGAAAACGGAAATTGTGATATGTATTTCTGCAAATTTTAAGTTTCATAGCTGAATTATTTTTGCAGATATTCACGAAAACAAAAACTTGCAAAATTTCTTGCTCATTATTTTTATTGTGAGAAACGATAAGGAATATACTCTAATTTTCAGCCTAATGCCTACTTTAATATTCAAAATTTTCGCAAAAAACTAAAACACAAACATTTCAAAAATAGATGATGTTAGGCCTTAGTATTTTCGAAATAATTGCTAATTTTTTAATATAGTAAGTTCAAAAATAAATAAAGAATATGTATACTTAAATCTTTGGCTGAATACTTGCATTAGTTCCTGAGATATTTGCAGAAAAAGCTTAAATACTTTGGTATTTATGCAAAAATTTAAATGTTTTAGTACGAAAATCTATAAGAAATATTATTGAGAATATTTATTCTAATTTTCAGCCTAATACCTACTTTAATTCAAAATTTGCAAAAATAGTTGATGTTAACCTTTTGTATTTTCAAAAAAAAAGGCCAAATTTTTAATAAAGTAACTTCAGAAATAAATTGAAAATATTATAAAACATATATATTTAAATTTTCAGCTAAATATCTGCATTAGTTCCTGAGATATTTGCAAAAAATTGTAAAGCGAGACATTTTCAGAAAAAGCTTAAGTACCTTAGTATTTTTATAAAAAAACAGCCAATTTTTTATTTAATTTTTAGTGCGAGAGTTGATAAGAAATATTAATTTCAATTTTCAGTCTAATACATAATTTAATTTTCAAGACAATTGCAAAAATTTAAGATTTAAGGTTAAGTCTTAGTATTTTCAACAAAAAGGTCTTTTTTATACAGTTATATATAATTCAGTTTTCAGCTTAATAGCTATAATATTTTCCGAAATAATTGCAAAAAAAAAAAAACACTAAATATCGCGAATTTTCTAAAAATAGTTGATGTATAACCTTACTACTTTTGTAAAATAGGCCAATTTTTTATATTTGATTTTAAAAACTAACAAATTTCTAATAATATTTAAAACTAAACAGAAACAATAAAGAATACATCTTAAAATCTCTCTAAAAAAATGTTTGAAATTAAAATTCATTGCAATTTCTTTGAAGAAGAATTTATTCAAAAGAAGCAATTAAAATTTTTCTTAAGTTTATTACGAATTGGCCTGTCGATGACATTAAAAATCTAACATCAAAGAAATAGTTTAGAATATTCATTAAATATGATTACAGCGAAGAATAGAAAACTTTGCAATGCATAATATAACAATTGTAATTCAGATGCGAACATGGACGACAATACAATACGAATACGCATAGAGCATAGAATGTAATATGTCAGGAACTTTTGTCAATGAATCAAAGGAGACGAACTATAAAAGCTATTAAAGCACTCCCCTAACTTTGGAATTTCCAGTCAAAAGATTGTGTTCGCCCCTTTCTTTAACATTATTTAAAGGAACATGCCTGGGGGTGGCTTTTTTATTAAGTCTCATTCAAATATTTGTTTCACATTTTCTTATTTAAGTTTTTCTAAAACATGTTTTTTCGTTTAGATTCTACATCAAATATATTTGCTGTGAAAAATATTCAAATATCAAAGATATTACCTAAAGTTTAAGATAAAACAGAGAATAAATGCAAGCGCATCAAAATTGAAATGTTTGTAGTGTATCGAAATGAAAGCAGAAAAGAACAAGCCACATAATCGTTCGTCTCCGGATGAAATGAAGTAAAAGAAACGAGAGAGAAATACGATTACATGAAATTAAATAAAAGTTATACCGTTTTATGAGTACTATAAATGAACCTGTAAAAATTGATTGCAACTTTTATGACATGCTATTGATTTCGTATTTACTAGTGTGCCATGTGGTCAGCTGCAAGAACTGTTTCTATGTATTAAACATGTGTTGGAAATAAATATATACGTCTTGAATTACACCACCTAGGATTTCTGTAAATGTTTAAGTTACTTTATGATTGCGTTTTTATATTTATTGCTGTATTATTTGTCAAAATACTACCCAATAACTAAAACGAATCAAAAACTCAAAATATGTATCCTTAGCATTTAATTTTTAGTATAGACATTGCTAAAAAAATATTAAAGAAAGAATATATTCAAATTTTCAACTAAATAGCTACATTATTTCCAAATATACTAAAACACGCAAAATTTGCAAAAATTGTTTATGTATAGCCTTACTATTTTTGACAAAAAAGGCCCAGTTTTAACATATTATATTAAGTAAAAGAATCAATAAGAAATATTAAGTTTTAGCTTAAAAGTTTCATTATTTCCGGAGAAATTAGCAAGAAACATGAATAATATTATTATTTTAGGTAAAATTGTCCTTTTTTTTCAAAATTATTTTTAGTCTATAAATCAAGAGATAAAGTTATGAAACTTGAATATTGAAAGTTTCAGCTTAATAGCTATATTATTTCCCGAGATAATAAAAAAACTAAAATCTAAAAATTAGATAAAATATCTGATTTATAATCTAATTTTTTGAAAATATAGTCTTTTTTAAACATATTATTTGTAGTATGTAAATCTGAAGGGAATATTATAAGATGTGTCTATTTGAATTTTCAGCTTAATAACTTAATTGTTTCCGGAGATATTCCCAAAATGAAAAGTCTGAAAATTTACAAAAATAAGTGTGCTATGATCTTGCTTTTTGAAAATATGACCTTTTTTTAACAAATTACTTGTAGTACTTTTATAAAAAAAAATTATAAGATGTGTCTATTTTAATTTTCAGTCTAATAACTGAATTATTTTCGAGATATTCCCAACATAATAATGTCTAAAAATTTGCAAAAATAGCTGCGATATGATCTTATTTTTTGCAAATATGACCTACATTTTTTCCCAAGATATTCGCAAAAGAACAACATGCGAAATATATAAAAATAGCTGATGTATAATCTTACTATTTTTGGAAAAATTGACCTATTTTTTACTTACTGTTTTTAGTATTAGAATCGATAAAGAATATTTTGAAATGTGTATATTTAAATTTTTATCCAAAAATGTGAATTATTTTCTGAAATATTCTCAAAAAACTGTTCAAAAATTCAGATAAATAGCTGATTCATAAACTTATGTTTTGCAGATATGGCTTACTTTTGACATTCTATTAATCGAACTTTAATCAATAAGAAATATTAGAACATATTCATATTCTAAGTTTTTACCGAATACCTACATTATTTCCCGAGATTTTTGCCAAAAACTAGAACATGAGAAATTTGCAAAAATTGCTGATGGATAATCTTAGTAGTCGAAGTATTTTTTTCGCAAAATTCCCTTTTTTTCTTGATACCTAATATTGTTAGATACTAATCTGTTTATTTTATAATAAAATAAAATAGTTAAAAGATAAAAGATACATATTTTATAGAAATATCTCAAAGGAATAAATTAATTTGTATTTTAATACTTATTAATATAAAAAATGTAGTAAAAAATAGATAAAAAAGTAATTTAAAAAAAGAGTAAAGCTATAAATTGAGTATCTAATGTTAGGAAAGTTGCAATTTTCCATCCTAACGAAGCATGTTGAAGAATCCATTTCGAGGCACCGTCTGCACTAAAGCAAAGAAATATAACCAATATAAATTCATAAATACAAATTGAATATATAATGTAATTCATTTCTAAAGCGATTTCGATTCTCTTCAGCACATCCTGGCCTAACACAAACTGAAGGGGAACATTATTTTCTCCAATATACTATCAAAGAACCAACTGGACACGGACGCATATTTTAGGGTGATTTTTCTATTATATCAAATGGAAATAGTAGTATGACCGATTGACCACACCTCTTTTATTTATCCGGGATTTTTGTTACATTTTTTAGGATGATATGTGGCAGGAATTTATATGATGTGGTGGGATATTAGATTTATAGGAATTTATGTAATTTATTGGCTTTTTATGTGAAGATATATGGAGAGGATGGATCAGTTTGTCTGTGGTGAATATTATTATAGCATGTTTCAATGCTCGAAGCTACAAATTATGCTTTTAATATTTTTAGGGGAATAAACACAGTATTGGTCATATATTTTTATGTATACAAATTTTAACTAGTTTTTTTATTAACAAAATGATTATAATTTAAATCATACTTGAAGATCACATAAATAGAACGCAGAATTTTATTCAAATTTCAAAATTATTTTTTGAATGAACGGTTTAACTTATATGTCTGAATTTTAAAATATTTTTTCCTTGATCTTTTATTTATTAAAATAACTTTTTATGCAAAATTAATGAAGATGGCGGAATTTGAATGATCTTTTCCGGGAAGGACAAGTCGTGAGTAAGTAATTGGAGCGAGTTCTACCCCTCGCAATTTTTTAATATAAAAAAAACTATTACTAACAGTTATAATTTGTCCATAAACCAAAAAAAATGAAAAAAATAAAGCAGAAATTTAAAATTAAGACGCCTAAATTTTTTACTTTCAATTTTGACACATTTATCCTGCAATTTTTTGCCTTCAAAAACTTTAAATTATTTTTAATTTAAGAATAAATTATAGTAGTTTCTTTAAATGTATAAAAAGTTTCAGTGAGTTTGGTCAAAAAGTTTTTGAGTTAGTGTTCTCGCCAATTTGAGAAACATAGTTTTGAAAAAAACTCGTTAAAAGTTTAAATAGCGCTAAAACGCTAAGCATAAGAGTGCCAGGATTATAATCTCTAACATCAGAAGTACAGAATGTCCCAAAAGGGTCAAGAATTAAACGTTCAAAAATCGTCTTTACAAAGAATTATAAGGAAGGATTTCATTCTAAACCTTACAAAATTCAGCTTGTGCAAGAATTAAAACCAACAGAGCATCTTCAACGATTCAATTTTGCGATTGAAATGTTTAAGAGGTTTCCAAAGTTCGGAAATACCCCGACCCTTTTGGGATCCTTTTTTACATTGAATAATATTTTAAAATTTTAGTAACATATACTTAACATGTTAAACTAACATTTTATGATAGAAATAAGTTTTTTTAGATGGTTAAAAAGTAATTCTCCCCTCTTAAATAAACTCAAAATACATTAAATAAATTAAATAACTTATGCTCATCAAAAATATATGAGTTGTTTTTGTTTTGAAGGTGACAACAGATTTTCCGTAGAAAAAATAGTCTCCCCCATTGAAAATAAGATTGCATACCTCGACAAATACAAACCTAATTTTCTTTTCAACACTTATAGAACGCAAAATCCACAATTATATTTTCAAGGATATAAAAAACGTTGGCTCCCCTTACTTCATGGCCTCAAGTCAACATAGCACTCTTGTCAATTACAACGTCATTTTTTTCCGTCTGTTCTGGTACATTGCTTCAATGTTACTCTTGCGCTTTACATCTTTGAAAGGAATTATTTTGGTGTGACGCACCGCTCTTAAATTCATAGAGATTGTATATCGTATCTTATAGATTCATTTGCATATTTATTTTATGTTAATTATGGCATTTTTTTCTTATAAAATCATTCCAGCATAACATTATTCAAATATTAAAGGAATGAAGGAAAAATTATAAGTTTTTCTCAAAATCAGAAAGTACTGCCAAAAACCGTTAGTTTTTAATTAAATTTCATAAAAACTTAATATTAAAAGAGTATAAATAATACATAAAATAAAAGAAAAAATAATGCTCTTTAATATACTGAAGTTTTAATTTAAATATCTTTATTATTTTTGAAGATATTTTAGTTTTTCTCAAAATAGACAAAATTTTGCAAAAATCGCTGATGATTAACCTTAGTTTTTTGCCAAATTTTATGAAAACTAAATCATATATAAATTATAGAAAAAATTGTGCTTTTTAATATGATAAAGTCCAATATGAAATATTCCAATTATTTTAAAAATTATTTTAGGTTTTCCCCAAATGGGCAGATTTTGCAAAAAAATGCTGATGTATAACCTTAGTTTTTTTTGCTAAATTTTATAAAAATTGAACAATATATAAATTATATTTCAAATGATAGAAAAAATTGTGCTGTTTAACGTGCTAAAGTCCAATATTAAATATCTTAATTATTTTTATAAATATTTCAATTTTTCTAGGAATATGCAAAATTATTTGATGTATATATTTAGTTTAATTAAGCAAATCTAGCCAATTTTTTACTTATTATTTTTAGTATGAAAAAATATAATGAATAGAGTACACATATATTTTTTTTTAGCTTAATATCGACATTATTCCTCGAGATATTTTCAAAAAACTAAAACTTACAAAATTTGTAAAAATCCTGATGTATAACCTTAGTATTTTTGCAAGAAAGCCTTATTCCAACATTTTGTTAATTAACATTTTGGAACATGTATATTCCAATTTTTAGCTTAATAGCTACATTATATCCCGAAATTTAAATAATCAGGACAAAATATTTTAATTGTAATTTAAGCAAAAATTGGTGGAGGCGCTTGAATAATATTTTAAATTGTTCATGTGTCAGTTTGTTATAAATATTTAACAAACTAAATAGAAATGTATTTGCAAATATAATAATTAATATTTAACTTTAAAACCCTTGTTTTCAATTTTTTTAAATAGGAAATAAAAAACAATTTGCGATTTAAATCCTTTGATGTTAAAAAACAACTTTAATATCTATGATCCGGAAAGTTCTTTAGTCACAAATGGCACACAACTCCGTACCGTACATCGATGAAGTCAAAATTGCTTGAAAAGGGCCCCAGGCATCAGACGACTTGTTTACAAGGGCCCCTGGAATGCGAATATGAATAGTTCTTTTTTGTCCGGTTGTGCAGAGCAGACTCGCTTATACAACACACACTTCCCATCCCATTTCATCCCTATACCACTCTACACTTGCGATATGGGCACTGCTTCGGGGGAGTGAAATGTTGTAATGCTTTCGATTTGTTGCTGGATCATTTCCTTTGAATAAAATACGCTGAATTTAATTTAGTATTGGAGAATTGGTTGTCATGGTGAATATGGTTTAAATAAAAATTTGTACGCTGGATTTAAATACCAATGAGGGTTTTTTTATTGACTTTATATACACACATACATATATTTGTTTATTTTTGAAACTTTTCAGCATTTGTATTCATTGATTTGTATTTTATTTATCCATTTATTTTAGCGTCTATTCTTCTAAAGAGTTTGATGAAGATCTGAAGACCACGGATAAGAGGTTTTTTGGTCAAGAAATTAATCCGTAAGAATCTTATTCATTTTTAAGCCTTTTTATGGTTTTTTAAGTGTTTTTAATATTCCTGATGATAGTGACATAGTGACATTATAGTTTGACATTTCCAAAACTGAATCTAGGATTCTAAGATAGAGCAATTTTTGTGCAACTTAATAAAGATATCAAAAGAATTAAAAATGAGTAAAAAATTGATCACTGCTAGGACTTTTTGATATAGTGTTCAAAAACTGAATAAAGGGTTGAAAGATAAGGCAATATTTGCGTATTTCAATAAAGATGCTGAAAGAATTTACAATGAGTCCAAAATCTATCACTACTACGACTCTGTAAAAGATCGACCCAAAAGAGATCTTGAATTTACAAGAAATTTCTTAATTCGGCCAATCTTTTAAGTTTACCACCAGATAAATTGAAATGAATTGAAGTCAAAAAAATGCATATCCCTAGAATTACGCTTGACTCAACCAAAGATCCAGCAAGATCTTTAGTATGTGAAAGAAATTAAAAGTAAAGATTGAATTTTTTAAAATTGTATTTTGCATTATTAAAGTTTTGCATGAAACCGGGTTATGCTCAATCACCCCCATAATATTGCTGTTCTGTTATTATTTCTATTCTAAATAGACTCAACCAAAGATCCAGTTAGATCTTTAGTGTGTGAAAGAAATTATAAGTTAAGATTGAATTTCTTAAATTGTATTTTGCATAATTAAAGTTTAGCATGAAACCGAGAAATGCTCAATCACCCCATAATATTGCTGTTCTGATATTATTTCTATTCTAAATAGACTCAACCAAAGATCCAGTAAGATCTTTAGTGTGTGAAAGAAATTATAGATTAAGATTGAATTGCTTAAAAGTTTGTTCACCTCTATAATATTACTGTTCTGTTAAAAAGTATAAATAATAAATGATCAATTATAGTAGAAAAAAAAGTTGTTTGTTATAAACAATTTTCAATGTTCGTATAGTTAGAAAAATTAAAATAATATGAATGAAAAAGCAGAAAAAAATTGATGTAAAACATAATTAAAATTATAAGAGAAATCTCATAAAACAAACTTGAAAACATTTATCAGGAGAAAAAATAAATATAAAAAAGTTTTAATTAACGTAAAAAAAACGAAAAAAAAATCATCTCATGGTGATTAATAAAACGAAAAGTGGTTTTATTTGTTCATTGAAAGTCGAGTGTTTTTCAGTTGAAAGTATGAAAAACAAGCAATTACTGAAAAGGCAAATTAAATTCTACTATAGGAACACAACGCGGGCTTCAGTATATCGGCACAGATGTATATGATTTTATTGGTGCTCCACGTTTTTATGGAGCCATAAAATCGAATACGCATGGGAGTCGATTTATATACTGATAGCAATGGAAATGGCTACGTTATTAAAAGTTCACTAGAACTTTAACACGTAAAATGATTTTGTTACACAAGTCTCTCTTTCTATTACATTTCAGTAAATGGAATTGAACGGAATCGAAATTGTATATCGTGCGCGAGTAGGTTTGTTGCAAAACTATTTCAAACTATCTTTCCAATGAAGGTAGCTGTGTGTATATACAAGAAAATTATATGCTCTACATTACATTGCACTGCATTGCAAGCGGAAAATCGAGATGCGTTTTATTACTTTTAATGTATGTTCAAACTCCATTAGCAACTTTTTAGTTAAATTTGTCATATTTTATTTTTATTTGCCAATCCACTAAATTTTCAAACAAAATATGAACATTATATTTCTAAAACTTACAATTATAAATTGTTCAATTAATAATTTTAATTGTATTTTGGTTATTTCTAATACTTTTTCAAAGTTAATATTTATTTCTGAAATGTGTTTAAAATAATTTAAAAACTTATTTGAAACAAGCTGAGAAACTTATTTATTTATTTTTTGTAAGCCTGCTCAACTATAATATTAAAAACTGTAGTTTTATTAGAATAAAGTCATAAAAAAAAAGTTTTTCTTAACTTTTCAGTGCCTATGATCCCTTTAAAATACACCTAAATAACTATTAATTTAGTTTATGTAGCAATTTTGTAACTTTTTGCAACCTATTATTGAGCCATGAAGCACCTTTTCTTCCTTAACCAAGATTAAGAATTACAGATACAAAAAATATTTTGACAAGTTTCTGTGGTCCCCCCAATAAACTAAAATAACTATTTTAATTCACATAAGCTGTGCCCTTCCAGAATCGGAAGAAAAATCTTTGATGCCCTTATAGAAAACATAAAAAATGTTTTACTTTTTATTTTTAAGTAATAAATTAATATCTTGTTAATAAATTAATATCCATGTTTAGCAATCGAAATGTATATTAATTAAAAAAAAAAGTGTTTCATTATTATTAATATCTTAATTTCTTTTTGTGGATGTTTTGTTGTATCTTTCCTCCAGCCCTGACCCCCGCAACTCCAGTAATAAGAATTATTAAGAAACAAGAAACTTATAGTAATTTAGATTTTATATTTTATACTTTCCAAGATATTAATAACAAAATGGAAGATATTTAAGTATTTTTTATATTGATTAGCTTAATTATTAAGCCAGAAAGCTGAAATGAAATTGTTAATTTTACAATAATAATAAAATTTGTTTGTTGTAATATTGATTTGAATCATGTAAAGTATAAATATATAAAAAAAAATATTCTAATGCAATTTATATTGCATTTAATATAAATAAATCAGATATGATATTTTCAATAAAGCTAATATTGTACAATCAATGAAGATAATTGAAGTTCTAAATTTTTTATAATTTATTTTTGTTTAAAGAAATGCATTTTAATAATAAATAATTAACCAAAACAATCAAACGATATTTTTAAATTATTTCAAAATATAAATTTGATTTTTCACCAAACCTTACAAAATTAATTGTCAAATAATTCAAAACTAAGTATTTCATGAGTAAAATAAACATTTTAAAAACTAAAATTTAATCCTAATGTTAAATTAAAAGCAAGAGCATTGATTTAATATATAATTTGATAGTTTATCAATCAATTTTTAGTAAATTTCAATATTTGATATGATATTTTCAATGAAGCATTCTGCATCGAAAGAATATATAATAATGTTCCATCAACACATATTAAAATGTTATGAATTTCCCTACAACAAACATCAATCATATTAACATGTACAAAAACGTCAATTTTATAATAAAGGCAAAAACTTTAATCAAAAAATATAAACTCACCCTGGAATCATACAACAAAATATATTTTTATGTTTTTTAACAATATCTGAATCAAGTAGTAAAAATATTTAATGATAGACTATAAATAAATCAACTAATTGAAACATAATACGTAAAATAAATGTCACCGAAAGATTTTTAGTAGATATCCTACACAAAAAATATAAAACATTACTGGAAAATGATTGCTATAAAAATTTAACTCTTTGTACTTATTCTGTACGTAATAAAAGAAGACAGAGGTTTTAGGCCCATAAAACTTTTACTACGAGAACCAAAATTGGGACATGAAAAATTCATAAAAATCCACATTTAAATAAAAAGAGGGTAGATTTATAGCTTCTTAGTCCGATAGAACTTGCAAAAAAATAACAAATTTCGATGTTACATAGTCACACGACTGGAAGATACTGGACTCCAGAGTCTGCTCTGGAGTAAACATAGATATTGCATTTTTGATAGTTAAATAAATATATAATGTACAAAGAATTTTACTGTTTACAGCTTCTAGTTTATTGCACAAAGTTTTACATACTGTTTGCAAACTTGCAAAAATATGTTTATTTCAGCTTTTATTATATTTTTCAATAATAATCACAAGTTATTTTGGCGTTTGCTTCAGTCAGTTTAACGTATTTTGCAAAATGTTTGCACTAAAACAAAAATAATATTTACCATGTTTTAGATTATTTTGGTTGTTTTATCAAAAAAAAATTTAATCTTGAAAAAGCACAATATAAATAAATAATGGTAAAAATTTCTGCTTTATCAAAAGCTGTTACTAATTATATTAATAGATTTATAAATGAAAGATCTATATTGACTTGAAGTACATAAATAAATAAGTTCATATATTAAAAATATTATATTAAAATCTTATTACAATTTTTGAAGTATAATTGAAGTTAAAGCTGTTTTTGTTCCTGAGCGTCAAAGACAGGTGTACTATCTTGAAAACTTAATAAAGCTTTTTCACAAAACTACATTTTTGTAAATTTTCGGGGGAACGTAGCTTAGTNCATGGTAAAAATAATTTAATATTTTATTAAATTTTTATAAGTTTTAGTTATAATAAATATGCTTTGAAATTTATATTCCCCGGCGTAAAATAATATTTTATTTGCAACTATTTAAACAATGCCATTTTTCAGGCAATATCTTATTTATTTTAAACTTACTATATAGTTTTAATAAAACTAAAATGTGTATAAAACTACATAAAAAGTTTCAAATTCATTGGGCTAATGTTAGACTACCAAAGAACTCCTCAAATACGTAAAAAAAATAAAGCATTTACTTGTATTTTCCTCCTTTAAAAATACGTAGCGACAAATCTGAACAAAATGTATTGTTAGCACAATAAAAAATAAATTAATTTCAATAATAAATTTGCTAAAGGTTCAGATCCCATAAATAATAATAAATCATACGAAACAAATCAAATTCTAATTTATTCATTAATATAATATTAATCTTTATTCGTAAATAATCCTGAACGATATGAAATAAACATTGAAGCAAACCTTTATAACAATAAAACAGTCTATTTAAATAATTTATACGAAAGTATATCATGCACGAGCAGAGTAAATTTTTGCAACAAAACATTTGCATGATTAATGCAAAAATGTTAAAGAAATATAGCATTGTTAGTTTTTCAAACATCAACAAAACTATGGTCGTAATTTTTTCATATAAAAAGTTCAAATGAGAAATATTAAACGTCAAAATATGCATGCAACTCAATACAACAATGTTTTCCAGTGTTACAAAAAGTACTTAACAAAAAACAAGTTGGCCGCGATTGTAGAAACGTAACATAAAAACATATGAAGATATTAAAAATTCAGGCAGAGCACAGTCCTGAAACATGTTTCAAATGAACTTGTATTCGCATAAACTTAATTCACAGAAGCGGCGTTACGTAGCCACGTGGCCCTGTCCGACAGTTAAATAAAAAGTAATTTTTCCACAGAAACAACATTATGCCTATATGAAGCTATTTAAAAAAATAAAGCAATGTAATATTGTTCCATGGTTTCCAGCCGTCGAAATATACATTTATTTTCGCTGAGTTATTCCGTTAGATTATTAACATACATGGATTTTACACTTACTGAGTTTTCTTATCATAACAATTTCGCCTAAAATATCAAAAGATTAATTTCAGCTGGATTAAAAATACTTTCTATACAAATATCTTTAAAAAAAACTTATTTTTCTTATTTGATTATATTTATCTTATCTTAAAATAAATAACAGTAATGAAGCTGTTCTATTTTTTAAATCTCAAGACAGCCAACTAATTTTTTTTTTTGTAATTAGCTTTAATACTGGAAGCTATTACTAAATATAACTTTAAAATTAGTGTTTCTTATCGTAATTTTAAAACTAAGTTAGTTTTTTCGAAGCATTTATGAAAAATTTGAATAAATTGACTTAAATTTTGAAATAATTATAAATGTATAAGCATTTTATTTGGTTTAATATTTTTAAATTTGTTTAGCTAAGATTTTAATATAAAATAAATATTGAATTTCCCAAAAATTTAGGTAATTAGCTTTAATATTTTAAGCAAATTAATGTTATATCCACATGACACTTAAAAATTTGTGTTCTTTAAGCTAAGCTTGGCAGTATCTTCATATCATGTTGAAAAATTTGAATAAATTCACTTAGATTTTAAAATAATTATTAACATATGGGCATTTTATTTTATTTGATACCTTTAAATTTGTTTTGCTTAGATTTTAATACAAAATAATTATTGAATTTCGCAAAAGTTCGTGTTATTTACTTTATTAATTGAAGCTGTGTTCTTTAATCGGAAAGTTCAAGCATAGCTTGGCAGTATTTTCAGTTATACGTCGCAAAATTGAAATAAATTTACTTAAATTTTGAAATAATTATTATTTTATTTTATATTTTAAACTTTATTTAGTTAAGATTTTGATATAAAATAACTAATGGGCTTTAAAAAAATTGTGTAGTTAGCTTTAATATTTGAAACTGGTTAATATTATTTCTACATGTCACNCTGAAGACAGATTGTAAAACTCACTATATCTACCTAGTTTCTTACGTATAAAGTGCCATTTAAATCCCTTGAAAAATTTTGTTTTCATTTCCTAATAAATTGAAAAATGTAAAATCAAAAACCACGACATTTCTCCCTTAATGCATAAATAATTATTATTATAAAATAATTTAAAAAGTAAATAAAGCTGTAGATCATTTTAATGTATTTAATTTTTATTTAGAGATATTTCATGGATTTGTTGTTGTCCCGCCTTAAGGTTTTAGTTTGCTTGAGTGAGTGCATATTCGTAATTGTTCCCGGAAGAACTTGTAGATTAAATAAAAATAAAATCCTAATTTTATTAGGACCGGAAAAAAGCGATTGAAAATTTATCCTTAGTAGATTCCCGAGTAAGACTATAATACAGCAACATATCCTTTTATTCCTGATTTTATATGCAGATAATACATAGCATCTTTATGATCTAAAGTAACTTGATGCTTACGAGCATTTCTATTGGCCGATTGGACGTTATGACATTACATATAAGCGCGTGCGCGGTATACAATAAAGACGCCACATAAAAACGTTGCGAAAAAAACAAATTTTACCGTGGAAAATACGAAGAGAAATCATCAAAGTTGCAGGCCTGCGGACATAGTTTTGTGGAATGAACTCACTCGTATTCGTCTCTTATTATTTTTACGATTAAACGCATGCGCAACAGGCGAACATTTTGCATTTTCATTTGTTTCAACCCCTTTTTTGTTTGTTTTATTTTTATTGTTAATTTTATGCGTGTTGTGCAAATATTTTTATAGATAATATTGGAGATGTTCTGCTGTTGTTCTTTACTGCTCTTTTTTTGTTTTTAATTATTTTTAATCTTGTTTTACGTGACTTTCTGTAATATTATTTTTGGGGATATTTGTTTTTGAATTATTTATTATAAATTACTTTGAAATGGTGTAAAGTTGTTTGTTTGTAATTAAAACAAAAGTTTATGTATTTTCAAGAAAAATGAACGAGTATTTTTTCACATTATAATGTAATTAATTTTTTAATTTGCTTTACTTTATTTACTATAAATTTACATGTTATTGTACTCTAAATAGAATAAAATATAAGAAAATTTGTTTAAATTTTAATAAGCTAAAAGATTATTTTCAAATTGAAATTCTCAATGTTGTATTGACAGTTAATAAAGTAGTTTTTTTCTCTTTCGAAAAGCTATAAAATAAAGTTTCACATAAAATAATGAAATAAAAATCCTTTAAATTGAAAAAATAATCCCGTCATTTGTTGATGTCAAAATGAATGAATGCAGAAAGCATTAGAAAATAACATTGAAGAGCAACATATTTTCCAGGAATGGACAGAACAGATGAGAAACGTTTCCAAATGGAATAAAACGAAGTATTTGTTGATTTAAACCAACTTTATCTAACGAACAAAATCCCCTTTCGATGACATTATTCTAAAACAAAAGAAACATTCAGTATGGAAACAGAAAAACAATTGCTCGTTTTTTGTTAGCGTCAATGCGATGCGCCGCCACACCGATTAAAACGCTAAAACAAACGACGAAATTTAATTAGAAAATCCAGTGTAAATTCTGAATCTCTTTCTAGATATGATTCAATTATTGTTTATCGTTCACCAAGCAGTCTTCTAAATTCACTGTCGACATTAAATGACATGAAATTTTATGTTCAGGACGCTCAAATACGAACTACACTTTAAAAATTCGGACGTCTCGATGCAAATGTATTGCATTGTAATGCCACTGCTTCGTGGCGTGGACTAAAATTAAGGAATTTGTATCGAATAAGAATAAAAATCATTGATTGAAGATATTTTATAAATAAATTAATAATCTGTACAAATTATTAAGTTGGGAGTAGGCGGCCGAGTAGTCTGAAGGAGTAAGCAAAAGCAATAGCATTATTGCTAGGCAACGTGAAAGCACACGCGACGCTATTCAGTAGAAAAACTGTCTACACTCCTGCAGTAACAGGCCGATTAAACATCATAAGCTCCTGAATTGAGGACGAACTGTTTGGGCCGTAATCCTCTTAACAAAGTTATATTTTTGGAGAACAGTTCAGCATTCGGTTAGATTAATACTGGATTATCTTGAGCTGGGCCTTTCGAGCGACGGACTATTTAAATTTAAACTCTGGAAATTAACTTTGTGTGAGCAACATTCACTTCTCTTTGTTCTTTTCAAATTACTAACTGACATATATACAACAGGGCCTTTATTTATCCTGTTATGAGTTTTAGTCTAACTGACAATTTTTTAATCAAATTTTTTCAATTATTGGACGATATTCAAACTAACATTCTATTTTAATAACAGATTATAATCTACTTACTTTTGAAGTTCAGTTTAAATCTTACATCATCAAAGCTTTTGAAATATATAACATTTCTTTTGTACATTTTGCTATGTTCAAATGTTTAGGCTTAAAATTAAGTATCATTTTTTCTTTTTCTATAAATCAATAGACAAATATCTCAAAAATAATGTGTAAAAGTCATATTATAATATTTTAAGCAGAACTGAAGTTACAACACTTTTTATTCATGAGCGTCAAAGGTAGTTATACTATCCTGAAAACTCTAAGCTGCTTTATCTTGAAACTATATTTTTCGAATTGCCGGGAAATGTAACTCAGTCAATAATTATAGCCGTTTTTCTAGATAACTATTTTTTAATTTAAATAATAGTTTTATATTTAAAAAAATTAATTCAAACTAAGAATATTTTAATGTAAAATTGGAGTTTTATCTTTTTCTGTTACAATTTAAGCTTTAAACTTCTCTGCATAGAGAGATTGCTTGCTTGCAACCATATAAATTTTGCAATTTTTCAGACGATACGTCAATTTTTTAAATTTTTTTTTAAAGTGTCAATATAGTTAAAATACATACTAGACCAAGTAAAAAGTTTCAGAAAAATTTAATGACTACTTTGCGTTTAAACACCTCTTTAAAAAAATGTGAAAAAATAACACATTTCTTTGTATTTTCCTTCATAAACCCAGTAAATATAAACTTCAATTTTTGCTCCCAATAATTTTGAAACAGAATTTTTTTTCCAATTTTGTTAATTATTAGTTTTAATATAAATAATTGTTTTCAGAGGATTAAGAATTAAGCAACTAAAAAAATAAAAACATTGTGGTTTATAATCCGCGACATTAAACAAACAATTCTATTGAACACGAGTGAAATCTCATTTGAAAATGTCATTTTCCAAAGAAAATATCTAATAAAATATCATTGAATCAATAGTGTTCGTTATTTGCATATCTGCAAAATTGAATCCTGATCTTCGTTGGTCTTTCAACCTCCATACTCGACTTCAAATCTAAACCGATTCGCAGCGCAGCAGTTTCATTCCCATTGTGTGATTTAACCGCGTATGCCCCCCAGAGACTGTCCCTAAAGCAAGTAGGGTGAGAACCAACCTCAGGGCTCTACACTTACCAATGTGGCTTTCAAGATGTTTGTCACTACCGTAGACGGAGCTTTTTTATCCAAATTTTATACTAAAATCTTTATAACAATATAATTACTTTTGTAAGC
>CM008239.1:2169806-2193655 GCA_002278615.1 Pogonus chalceus | reverse complement strand
ATATCATGCCATTTAAAAAATAAATTAATTTTCATTAATATACATTATTTTTATAAAATATCATCGAAATAAATACAAATGTGTTCTTAACTAGTTTTTTCATTTTAATGAAACTTATAAATTTAAAAAACTAGATAATTTTACATAAATGTATATAATTAAGCTTGCCGCTAAAAGATTCGCTTGCAATCTTAAGATTCATAATCCAAGGACAAATATACTTACTTAGTAATTAAAAATTGGCTTGGATTTAGCGCGTTCTATGTTATAATAATTACAAGTTGTTTTATTGTGTATTTTATATAATTTAATTATTAAAAGGTCCCTTAAAATAACAAATAAATATAAATCTTGCCTTTTTTTAACTTTACATAATATAAAATGTAAGGTTAAAAATTCTAGATGCGCTCTCTAATGAATAAATAAATAAATTAGAGATTTATTCTAGTATCAAGTATATAAGTTGGAATCTTTTAAAAATTAAATTATACATAATAAATGTGTATTATATGTGATTGTATATGATCATTTATTTTTAATAAGAAAAAAAAATAACATCAAAATTATATTTTGCATTTTATGAGCTCGGTATTGCAAGGTGTGATAATGAAAAAAAAGCTGTCATTAAATGCATGCACAATATTACAAATAAATCACAAAATGTTTATGAAATCACGCGCGTTCTAGAGCATCTGTCACATTTTATTGCTGCATATTGCTCTGTAAAAAATAAATCGTACCTTTATATATCAGTTAAAAATTAAAAAAATAAAAATACCTCGATATTTAAATGTATTGTTAACTGAAATGGCCTAAATTATATTAGGAATATATTTTATTAAAACCAATATTTGGAGATATAGTATCGTACAGTGTACCTAATTGAAAAGATGATATCAATTAAAAATGCAATAAATGATAATCAGGCCATTTCATTGACTGGCATTTTATAAATCTGTCCAGCAAAAGATGTAACATAAATTGTTATCTTAAGTAATTGATCTCTGATAAGAAATAAATATTAGTTATTAATGACATGGTAAAATTTATATACATTGGACTTGGTCATAACAAATTATTGCGTTACTTGTATATATAAAATGCATTAGATTTAAAAGTAATTAACATTGTATTATATAAGGAATTACTAGTATATCTGTATATATTAATGAATATTAAATAAATTATTGTCATTACTTTTAATCTGCATTTTATATACATAATAATAACAACAACAACAACTACGGGAATTTTAATGAAGGAATTTAAATAACAATTTTTATTTTATTATTTTTTATTTAAAATATAAAACATTCTATTTTATTGTAAATAAAATAAAGTAATTTTGATATATTAATATAACATATTTAATTTTGTTTATCTATTTAAATAATATACAAAAATAAAATTAAGTCCTCTTAAAATTTCCGCTAAAATTTGACGAAAGTATATCAAAACGCGATGAAATAAACTAGTAACTTTTAGTTTAGCACAGTGGCAAATCTGCCAATCAAATTACCAACATGTGATAAACTTCAGTTTATTAAAAAATGGTTGTCAAACAAATGTGATTATTTTGATTTCGCCGCTGCTGTCAAGCTGCTATATTTTTAATGTGTTTACCAAAAAAATTAGTGCATTTGTGTATTTGCAATTCTATGTAGTTATAATTAATACCAGTCACATTTATGCCAATTTAAATTGCAAAAATGTGGTAAGTAATTACGATTTATTGATTGTTATTTTCGCTTTAATAAGTCCTCGTCCTATTTATTTTGTTGTTTAATTTTTATTGTTAATTTAATGATTAATGACATTTTTATGAAATGATAATTTTATTAATTACGATTTTATGAATAATTTTACAGATTTTTGTCCAGCAAAATTTTTGAAGCCAAACACAAATGGGTCACAACTTTAAAAGAAACGTATTGTTGAGAATCAGAACAATAATTTTACACATCAATACATTTGATTTCACTAGACTTTGAGTTAACAATTAGCATGTTACTACTCAGTGCCTTATCAATAGGTTTTGTACAAACCTTAAATGAAGTTAGTAACTCAAATCATTCGGACGACTTTACACAAAGCAGCTATGAAAATAATTCCTTCCAAGATATGACAGCAGCCATCAGTAATGGATGTACTGAATGGCGAGATACAAATCATATTTATTTTCAATTGGCTAATACATTTTTCTTTTTATCGTATCTTGCGCCCAATGGCCTTTACGGCATGTTATATTTACGGTGTACTATGCTTGTTGGGTGTATGTTTTTTGCGCTCTGGGGATGGGTTGTGCAGTGTTATTTTGACGCCGTTATTTGGAACATTTTATTTGTCGCTATAAACTTTATTCATGTCTGTGTTTTGTTATTCTATCTTCGGCCTGTTAAGTTTCCCAAAGAAGTTGAGGAGGTAAGTCTATATATACACCAATATTTAATTTAAAAAACAAATATATTTCAAAAATTTATTACAAACTAATAACTAATACAAATACAAAAAGGACCTTGAGTTCTAGGAATTTATAAACACGTAAATCTATAGATAATATGTTTTAAAAATTATTACCATGAAGGACAAATTTTCATTCTAATCTATTATATATTTTATCAATTAAATTTTTATCTCTGATTGCAATATATATTTCTACCTCAAAATTTATTTATAATATGACTTTTGAACAATGTAAAAATGATTCAAAACAATTTTTATTTTATCGATAATTGTAATTTAAATTCATAGCTAAANTTTAATTTCATTTTATCAATTAATTATTTTTCGATGTTTGTTATATATATTTGTACTTAAAAATTAATTTAAACTAAAAATAAACATTGAAAATCCAATTAAAAACCCATATGACTTAGAGAAATGTTTCACAATAATATGCGTAGGCTTTTAAAAATAATCATAAGACTTTCGCAATAAGTTTCTAATTTGAATAACATTGGAACTTTACTAAAGTATTGTTGTTTGCAGGTTTACGTGGCGCTATTTCAACCATTAAAAGTATCGCGACATCAATTTAAAAAAGTTTTATCATGCATGCGAATGATACGCGGTTTGAAATATCAAGAAGTTTACGCTCAAGAAAAAGCGACGAAAGTGGATAGTTTGTCTTTAGTTCTATCTGGAAAGTATGTACACTTGTAATAATAAAATATAAATATATAATTTAATAATGAATTTATTTTTTAAATAGATTGGTTGTTTCGCAAAACGGTCGAGCGTTACATATAGTATTTCCACACCAATTTTTGGATTCACCTGAATGGTTTGGTGTGTCAACAGATGAATATTTCCAAGTTAGTATCACAGCTATGGAAGAAGCCAGAGTTCTTATTTGGCATAGAGATAAACTCAAATTATCTATTATAACCGATCAGTTTTTACAAGCTGTTTTTGATCATATTCTTGGACGTGATGTTGTTAAAAAACTGATGCAAGTAAGAATTTAAATTAAAACAATTTTTAACTAAATTAATTTCGGTATATTGTTAGGTAAGTGAAACAATGACAGCTAGTAATAACGGGCATCTCGTAAATAGTTTAGAAGACGCTGACGATAAACCTATGTTAATCGTTAAAAAATCTGGCGACGGTCCTGGAATTACAGCCTTAATCAACAGACAATTACAAGGTATTATATATTTCGTATAATTTTCCGAACAATGCATTTATTTGTTGAATATTATTTGCATTTTGCCTTGTATATATAATATTATATTAAACAATTTTAATTTTGCATGTTTTTCGATATTATTTAAACTGAAATTATTAGTTAAATAATATGTGCTATTTAAATTAAATGCTATATATGTATCTGAATGGATTTAAATGTATTTAATTTTTATTTCAAGCGAAAATTAATTTATTAATTATAAAATGAATTTAAATGTTTTATAAGATGTATGTATGTGTTAAGAAAATAATTTTATTTGTTGGTATTTGATGTTTGCTATGAATGTGGTTGTTATAGAGGAGCATGCCCCCTTGCTAAGTAGGCCGCTAAGTCCTCGGCTTGTAGGGTCGGCCGTATCCCGACGTGGCCACCCCGTTTGATGATCCAATAACTATGCGCGCGCACGTTACAAAACACTTTTAGGTGAGTTTTTTCATTTTCATTTATTTTTCGTTCTTTACTGCATTTATATACATTAAAAATAAATCCATTTAAATTTGTTATCATTACTAAAGCTTTTACGGTAATAATTCAATTAAAACAAACATAAATGGATGCTGTAACTATTTTTATATAATGTTGTTGTTATTAATATGCTATTAGTTTATATATTTTTTGTTAACAAAAACGCTGCTCTGATTTATCGAATAATTTTCGTATGTATTTTTTAAGCTTTTGATTATTAAAAGTTTTATTTTTAATGATATTGTAGTTTGGGCAGCATGTTTCTATTTAATACAGCATTTAAACGTATCAATATATCTTTATTTTCAGTAGTTTATTTGAAAATATAACAGGACAAATATCATGTTCAAAAAGTTTCATTGTAATTGAATGAATCAATTTGTCTCGTTAATTATTGAATATTCTTGTATTTATCAACAAAAATACTAGTTGCTTACTGTATTTTAAGCTTTCGATTACAGTAAATAATTTAAATAAAAACTTTGAAAGCTTACTTAATATTTAATATAAGAGTAACATATACTTGTGTATGTAAAAATATATTATTTGCGGCTAAAAATGTAGATAGTCCACAATTATTGCTTAAAACCTATAAATAAATACCTAAAAGCTACATTAAAGCAGTAGTTAATGTAAATAATTGCTTTTAAAATCTATATCCGATATATTTATATATTAGTGATGGACAATCATATATTCATAAACAATTAACAATAAAAATTATATGATTGTTCAATAAAAATAGTTAGAAAATGTAACATTTAGTTAGTCGTATGATAATTTTTCTGTTTGCCCAGCATTACCGCGGATCAGATATTACTATTGTGGTAAGTTCCCGGATATAGGTGTGAAAAAAAAGCATGATCCGTAATCATATTTCATAATTATTTTTTAATCATAATATCATGTATTTCATCAGTTTTTCTATATGTAATAATATTTATTTGCATTTAAAAAATATGGAAAAACAAAAATCTTCTATTCTAAAGCGCACTTTAAATTATTCACCGAAATTTATTTTCAGACACACGCACTGTGTTGTTACACTGTTAAAAATAAAAGTAAATAAAATGAGAAATATATTTTTCAGCTGGAGATCCTAATGCATGGCGGCTTGGTAGAATAGAAGAAACAGAGCAAGAAACTCCAGTGTAACATAAAACGTTGATTATAAACTAAAATCGCAAGTATTTTCACTAATTTTACTTAATATTGTAATAAAAAGACTTATTTTTGAAAAAAATAAGAATTTAACAAAATCTTGCCATATTATTGTGCCGTTATTTTTAAGTGCTATGTTTCGAAAATTGAATCAAATTTAAAAAACGTTTTAAAAATATGATAATATTAAATCAAAAATTCTAATTCATATCTTATTTAAATATATAAATTTTTATCGAATATTATCGTTATTATAAATAAATTTATTGATTATATTTGAAGCATAGCATCCTTCAACAAATTATCGATATTCATATATATACGAATAGCAATATTTTAATTGTCCAATACAATTTTTGATACGATTTTGTTTAAATCATAACTTAAAATCACATTTATGTTATATAAAACGTAATAACTTTTTTTTTGTTGCTGCTATTGTTGTGCTTATACGTAATTTATACAATGATCATTTAAAGTTTTATAATTATTATTTTATTTCCTTGACAAAAACAGTCAATATTAGTTTAAATAAAATAATAATGTCCAGATTTATATCTAAAAATTAAGATATTATAATCTTAACTTTTAGATTATATAATAAAACTTTAAATAAAAATGATCATATTCTTAAATATTTATACATTTCCATGTGATTAATTCGCTTATGTGATTTTTAATACTCATTCTCATATATTTTATGTTTGTGAAAAGTGACACATACATTAAATTTAACAAATAAAATGCACGTAAAATAATATCGTTAAAAATTTATGTGCAATATGTTATGAAAATAACATAAAAAATTCAAATTCCTGATAAATTGCTGCCATATATGTATATATTGTGATTTCACTTTTTATGTATTTTTGTTTTATTTATCTTGAAGATTTAAAATTATTTCGATATTAATTATCAATCATACTCGTAATTATTTTTATTTATTTTTACATTCCATTATGAAAATTCCAATTGTTTAGGCTCCAATTGAATATTAAAATATTTTTATAAAAATCTAAAACATAATTCGATCGTATTTATAAAATATTCATCGGATTTTTATTATTATATCTGAAGAAAAAATAAATAATATAAACCAAATGAAACTACTAATTGTGATTAACAAATTGAAATTTATATATTTTTGTCGTATTTTTTAGTTTTTAGGTACCTTGCTAATTAATGTGTTTATTTTAATCGGCACCTGCTTAATTATAAATATATGGGGTACAACATTACGTTGATAAAATAATAAATTTTTATATTAAAAATAAAATCGGAATAAAATATTTAAAAGGAATCGTTACATCAATTAATACCTCGAAATATAAAATGATACTAATTTTGTAAACGTTTTATTTTTTATAGATATACATACTTACATAAATGTTAAAAATAAATTAGAATATTAATCTACTCGCATTAATAGTATTTAGTTTTATAGAATAATTTTTGTTGTTAAACGTATAACAAAAATAAATATATGTGTGATAGGGAGAAATGATTTTTGTCAAACAATAGAAAATTTGTAATGTAGCGATTCCTACTAATAACAAACTTAGTATATCATTTTTACCTGATTAGATATATTTAAATTATTGTTAATAACGTTTCTTATCTATATCCCAAGGTGCAAAAGCAATTATTGCTTTTAAAATAAGTAATAAGTCAACTTAACACAGAACTTTTTATCACTTTTAATTTTAAGATTTGTATTTCAAGAATATTTTTAATTTAATGCATATTTACTTTACTTTCATGTATATACATATTTTATATTTATACGAATTTATTTCAACAAAGTTAATGCAAAAATTTAAACTTATTTCTTTTCTAAATTTTAAGATTATATTCAAATCAAAACTAGATTCCTAATTATTATAGTTTTGTCACGAAGTATTAACTACATTTTAAATTAAACAACAATTAAAATTAATACACTAAAAGTCGGACAAGCGTTTATTAAAACTTGTAGTTTAAATACTTGAAATTAGTAAAATATTTTTATTTATTTAAATGGTTAATTGCATTGAGATGCCACAAATTTATAAATAAATTAAAATAATTGCTCAAAATGCTCAATTTAATTTAATTAATTTACGAATTGACTTTGTTGAAATAAATTTATTTTTCCAAATATGCCTTAAGTTAAAAGTGTATTACCTACCATGTATTTCTTTGTTGTTATTATTATGTAAGTGTAAATTTAAAATGCAACACATTTAATAAAACTTAACTATTATATGTGCAAATTGTTGACAACAGTACTGAATGGAAATAATATTGTAAATATTGTTTAATAGATCATAGCAAATGATTTAAACATAGTTTTATTGAAAACAACCATTTACAGTTATAAAAAACAAATCACATTATAAAATAAACAGTCAAAAGTACAAAATTAATTTACTTATAACTAAGTATACGCCAAGTTTCGTAAGTATTTTTAAATTAATTTAAACCTTAACTAATAATAAATATAAGTTCACGGCCAACAAATTCTTTGTCGTCCTTTTTTTATTACAGGCTCTTCGATTTTATTTTCACTACTATATGATCTTTTTATTTGTATTTTCGCTGCATTAGAGTTCCCGTTTTTAGCTAAATTTCCGTTAAATATAACAGAATTTTCGTTATGCGTCTTTTTAAACTTCTTGTTAGTAGTATTTTCGTTTTGTTCTGATTGTGATCCTGTCGATCTGCGGTTGTTTGTTCTTTGTTGTTTCGGTGTTATGACTCGGTAGAATAAATTTAATAGCTGCTCTTTGTTGAAATTTTCCATATTATCTACTCGTACATATCGCTAAATCAATAAAATAAATAAATGTTTATTTCGTAAGGTCTTAAAGGATTTCATACTTACAGCTTTAAGAATATTTAAAATATCTAATTCACTAAGTAATTCAGGCTGTATTAGATATTCTATAGGAACATTATTTGGATCAAAAGGCATTTTTAAACGTATATAAAATGATTATAGTATCTTATCAACATCTATTTATCAATAATTTCATTAGTATAGGAAAGGAATAATTTTATATATTATTTCTAGCATAATAAACAAAACAATTATATAATTTTATTTAAAATAATCCCACGTGTTAGGTTATAATATATTTTTATAAATTTTATTTGTTGCTATTAAATAATTTAATACATTTATTAATGAACTTATTTAAAATAACGTTAGAAATACTAAATATTAATAATTAAATGAAAGAAATAATAATATTTATTTTCAATTTTGACATACAAATTTTGATAGTTCAATGTACAAATGTTGCCAAAAGTAAAACTTAAAAACAATTCATTTTATTTATTTGTATTTATGTTATTTATCTATCTCTACAGTTAAATAAATATTAATTTAACTAATATTGATTGTTTTGTTCGTATTTTTACGATATAACTATAATATATTGTTTAAATTCGTTTAAATGAAAACGCAGTGATTATAGGTAGCATTGATGACATTTAATTTTATATTTTTTTATTTCAATAGTGGCGCTTATTGACCTTGTAAAATTTCCGTAAGTTTTCTTCATTTTCGCAATAATATAATATATTTTCGGCAAACAGTGACAAAGTGCATCACAAATATATTGCAACATAATTAAATAGTGAAAATGGCGTTATTCGCCGCTTCTGCAAAATTGTTAAAAATCCAACCAGCGCAAATTGCGTCTGTGACTGCTGCGTACCATCAAAATGTAGGTTATATATTATTTAAATATATATTAAGTATTGTCATTATCTAAATTAACATAAAATCGTTTTATTATAGGTCGTTGATCATTACGAAAACCCTCGTAATGTTGGTTCTTTAGATAAAAAGGATAAAAGTGTAGGTACTGGGTTAGTAGGTGCACCAGCATGCGGAGATGTGATGAAATTGCAAATAAAAGTCGATGAAAATGGTAAAATAATCGACGCGAAGTTTAAAACTTTTGGTTGTGGTTCTGCTATTGCTAGTAGTTCTTTAGCAACTGAATGGGTTAAAGGTAAAACAGTTGATCAAGCATTGGAATTGAAAAATACCGACATTGCTAAAGAGTTAAAACTACCGCCTGTAAAATTACATTGTTCAAGTAAGATTACGTAATTTACAAGTAAATTTATGTATTAATAATGATTTTTTTTAGTGTTGGCCGAAGATGCTATAAAAGCAGCTCTATCTGATTATAAAATTAAACAAAAGAAAGCTTAAAACATGAAAATGATTATCAAATTGGAAGTTATTTGTAGTTATAGTATATATTAGTAAATAAAAATTATTCAAAAAGATATTAATCTTAGTATAATTTATTATTAATTGAAATGTTTATTTTATAAGTTTGAAATATGTATGATAAGATAAATGACCAAGACTAGGGTATAATGTATTTTATATATTGATGGAATCGATTGTATATGTTTTATTAATAAATAAATATATGTAGAATTAAGATTATACATTGCGATTAACTTCAATTTGAAAATAAAAACAGAAGTGAATGTATTATACTACTTAATATAAAAACATTGCGATGGAAATAAGTATTGATAACCTGAAAGTACTTGACTTCAAAACAAGTATACGCTGATAATCAAACCTTAACTTCTCGAAGTTTTGAAGCAACGTGTACAATACAAATGGTATATAAAATGAGTGATATGAAATATACATTTCATGAAAATGAAAGTGATTTTATAGTAACACATTGGATTTTAATATTAATTGGTGCTGTGACTATTTATATCGGACGAAAATATTTTACATCGAAAGGCATTGGTATATCTCATGCTGTTAGCAGACGAAGGCGCATCTTAAGAGATCCGCAATCGCGAAGACCGCCTCCTATTATAACACATGTTCGTCAAAATAATGAATATTATTCGCGATCAGGAATAGAACATGTGAAAAAGGTAAAAATATATTTTTTTGGTTTATTCCCAAGTGCTGATAACAACAAAGTTATGTTGAAATTGTTTATATGTGTGGTAACACGATATGTTTGTATATATACAGTTGTTCCAAAAGTTTCGTCCTATTTAGGAAGTTTTGGATGTGCTGTATAATAACGTGACATCGTTTATTTGATTGCTTTTAATCGATTTTACGAGGTGTAATAATTATTTGTATGTGTAATTACATTATTATTTATATCATTCATATATTATTAACGCTAATTCGTGTTATTTAATCAATTTTTATACCATAACCTTTAATTTATTAATCGTAATTAGTTAAAATTTGTAATTTAATTTAGGCACACCCAAATAGTGAAGAAGATTTAGGCGCTGTAATGCCAAGCGGCAATCGTCGATTATCTAGAAATTCAAGGGTTCAAAATGCACCTAATACGACAATATCAACCCCCATAATTGCAAATTCACCGGGCGAAGGTAACAATAAATATTCGCCAGTAGGATCTAGCAATAATGTTAATAATAGTGGATATTCCGTACCAAATTTAGAGATACCAGCAGCACCTAAACATATTTCATTTCCTAATATTCCCATGGAATCAGAACTGGAATTTGAAATAATTATGTTTATATTTATAACTGCTGCTGCTGGCTTACAGTTCCTACAAATTTATCGAAGTGTTTGGTGGCTTCCGCACGCTTATACAAATCAAGCAGTGGTAAGTCTACCGAAATAAATTACCCAATTTATATCTAATACATTTTTTTTTATATTTCCAGAATTTTTATTTAATTGATATTAATTTAGTTATATTTATAATGGTTATTTTATCGCGCCGTTTAATATATATGTTAGGATGTTTAATTTTACAACGATTTGCGCCAGCGAAAATACAACCATACGTTTTTGAATTTTACAGGTTAATTAATTCATTAATTAATACATTAAACAACAAAATAATTTTTGATATTTATTATAGAATTTTCCTTCTATTTGCTATTTTCTCTGAACTTTTATTTTGTGGGTATAAAATAATACAAAATCATTCATTAGTCAATATTTTTTATTTATGTTATCCGTAAGTAATTAAATAATCGAATTAATTATATTTATAATTAAATAATTGGCATATTTTAGAATATCCGTTTATTTAATACTGTTCGGTTTAACGATATCACCTTTTTTTGAATTAATAACATGTTCCGATGCTCCTGGAATAAATGGGCGTCCGTTGCATTCATGTTCATCAAACGCAAATGCGATAAGGGTTGAAGTTGAGAATTTAAAAACTGATTTTAATAATCGGATGAAACAGGTTTTATTTAGTTCTGTTTTAAATGCGTATTATGCTGGATTTGTGCCATGTTGTTTCGCACAGGTAATAAATATATTAATAATTAATTTATTGCATTAATTTATGTTTTATTTTTAGAGTTATGTTTATTATGATGCCATTTGTTGCACAATGCATTTAATTTTCGTTGGAGTTGGTTGTTTTACAATGTACGCCGGACATATATTACCAATGCGCTATTGTGATGTTTTACATCGATCAGCGTTGCATTTAGGGGCTTGGACTCGCGTTGAGCCTCGGTCTCATGTACCAGTTGCTTATAACTGGACCGGGGAACAATTATGGCCTTCAGGGTCGCTTGTGCGACATAGTAGAGAATTATATAAAGCGCAAGGTACTTCAATTGCCGCAGAACCGGGTAATCCATCGCATGCTAGATTTCATGTAAGTTAATTTAATTACATAAAAAATTCCATTTATTAAAAATATTAAATAAATATTTCAGAGTATGTTCAAAAATCCGTCGATAGCTTCAACTGTTTTAGTTGGATTTCAATTGTTTTTAGTTGTAATACAACTTGCATTATTAGTACGTAGTTCACAATGGCAACAAATTGTGTCGTTAACCTTACTTTTATTTGTTAATTATTATACGTTATTTAAATTAGGACGAGATTGTCTTGTTGCTTTGAAATTATATAAAAAGGAACAAAACATTCATGAGAAATACATGTTCCAATAATTTTTTTTACGAATTATTTATTTATTGTTAAATGTGTATATTGTACATAATTTTTTTTTGTATAAAATAAAACAAATGATAATTATTAATATATTTATTTAGGTTTCATGTAATAATTAGTTTTAACAAAAGGCATTTTTGTAACAATTGATTCGTACATTTTATCACGTATTTTACAAAATAATTTGGTTCCTGGTTTACTGTATTCTATTGGCACATATCCCATAGCGATATTAGTTTTTAAAGTAGGGCTAGGGCATCCGGAAGTTACAGCTCCGATTGGAGTTGAAGTTTTATCACTGAATATTTCAGTGTCATGTCTTGCTGGAGGTCCACTTGGTGCGATAAGTCCTACTCGTTTTATTTTCAAACCTGCTTTAACTTGATTTTGTATTTCTTGGGCGCCTGGGAAATCAGCCCGTTCGCGTCTTGTTTTTGCGACTAGCCACATAAGTCCAGCTTGCGCTGGGGTTGTTTTTGTTGTTATATCATTGCCATAAAGGCATAAACCAGCTTCTAATCGTAAAGAATCTCTAGCTCCTATAAAAATTAATTATTTAAAGTTATATTTTTTAATTTATTTAAAAAATAATCGTACCTAATCCAGCTAATTTAATAGGGTCTTCCCTCAACAGTGCATTAGCAATATCAACAACTTTTATCGACGGAATTGAAATTTCAAAACCATCTTCACCGGTATAGCCACACCTAGTGATTCTACAAGCTTCTACACCAGCAACGGGCGCTAAAGTAGATCGCATGAAATATAATTGACTCAAATCAAAATCTGTTAATCGTTGTAAACTTTTTACAGCTTTTGGACCTTGCAGCGCAAGAAGGGAGCGCTCTATAGGTTCAAAAAATTTAATTTTAACATCAGATGAAGGGTTTGAGTCTTTATATTTCGCCTAAAATTAATTATATAATAATATTTAAACTTTAATGTTATTGAAATATTATTACCAAAGAGTATTGCATAAGTTTTTGATCGCTATGTTTCATAGCGGCGTTTGAAACAACATATAAATGATCCTCATCGATTTTTGTAACAATTAAATCATCCAAGATTCCACCTTTTTCATCAGTAAATACAGTTAAAGTACCTACACCTTTCGGTAAGGCTTTTAAATCCGCCGTACAAATACTTTCGAAATAATCTAAAACACCTTTCCCACGAATTTCAGTTTGTAACATATGTGAAACATCGAATAAAGATGCATTTTTCCGTGTATGTAAATGCGATGCAGCTATTCCTAAGTCGTTATATTGTACTGGTAACATAAATCCACCGAAATTAACCATTTTTCCCCCATTTTTAACGTGGAAATCGTATAAAGATGTTACAGCCGCACCTGAAGTACTATATTGTTTAATATAGATACTTCTGTACAATGAAGGTATTAATTTTTTTATTAACATTTTCACTTTAATTTAAAAGCTGTTACTAATGTTATGTGATTAAACGCAAGTATTATATGTTCTGATATCTAGCAGGTCAGAGGGTAAATACAATCAAATTTTTAGTAATAAGTCTGATAACATTGCTTGATGATATACAATGGAAAAAATAACAATATACTATTTTAAAAGTATGCGCTAAGTATATTTCGTAACATCTTATGTTTCTCTACATTAAATTGAAATATTAGCTAATAATTATATCTTTTAATATTTTTTTTATGAGCGCAAAATAAATAAACTTAATTGTATAATTTAGTTAGCGATTTATAGATAATTGAATTAAAACACCCGCCTTAGTTTAGTATCAAATTTAAATATATGATTTTCGTTTTCAAATATATTTAATATCATATTGATTCAATTAGTAATAGTTAATTATAACTATAATTATCTAATTAATAAACAAATATATTTATAAATAATAAAAATAATTGTTTTATAGCCGCTGTTACAAAATCTCGGATCCAAGATTATTTTATTTTAAATTTCTATTCATGTTTTTTCAAAGTAAGTATTACATAATTTTTATATTAATATGTAATAATTGAACTAATAATAGTCATTTTCAGGTGAAATAACAATAAAATATATAATTTATTTTATAAAATATATCGAACAGGGAATTTATTTTTGAAACGTTGTTCCCATAACGTTGATGTCGTTGTTTCTGCTTCCGCTTTGGATATTTGCTCTTTTCATAGTGTGACATGGTGGTGTAGAAGGTGAGTTCTTCACGTTTCATAATTTGTTTATGTTTTAAGTGTTATGAATAGAATGTTTTATTATTAAGTTCGTCAGTTATAACAGGTATTTTATATTCTTTATTATATAAGTAGATTTAATTGTTTATTTGTCAAAAATTTACGAAAAATATGCGGTTTGGAACTTAGCCACATGGTCTTGTCTTATAGACACATGTAACCACGTTTATTTGATATGAAATTGATTGATTTTTCAATGAATTATAGTTTAATTAGATAGCTATTTATGTGTTGTACAAGATAATAATTAAATTTGTTGGTTTTGTTGTAATTTTTTTAATGTTTGGTAACTTATTGCAATACCTGTTATAACTATGTATTATATCCGGTATTGTTTTTATTATTAAACAGAAAATGTGTTAACATTTCTCTATGAATATGACTAGGTGAGTAATAGTGTATGTGTTAAATAATTTTGTTTTTTATATTTTTCAGGTAAGTTTAAAACTTTTAATTTATGTATATATATTATACTAGTACATAATAGTCATATTCAAAGAGATATTTTCGTAGCAATTAAATAAATATAAATATTTGAATATGGCTATAGTACTCAACTATCTAATAGAATACATGTTTTTATGTTTTAGTTAATAACAACTTCCAAACATGCCACAAAACGAATATATTGAGCGTCACCGTAAATTACACGGTCGACGATTAGATTATGAAGAACGTAAACGCAAAAGAGAAGCTCGTGAACCCCATAAACGGGCTCAAGTAGCGCGAAGCTTACGTGGTCTTAAAGCTAAGATCTTTAACAAAGAACGGCGCAATGAAAAGATTCAAATGAAAAAGAAAATTCAAGCTCATGAAGAGAAGAAAATCAAAAAGAATACAGAGAAAGTCGCTGAAGGCGCTTTACCTGTTTATTTACTTGATCGTGATGTTCAATCCCGGGCGAAGGTTCTATCAAACATGATTAAACAAAAACGTAAAGAAAAAGCAGGAAAATGGGATGTTCCAATACCTAAAGTCCGAGCACAAGCTGATTCGGAAGTCCTACGAGTTATGCGATCTGGAAAAACCAAACGAAAAGCCTGGAAACGTATGGTTACAAAAGTAACATTTGTTGGGGAAGGTTTTACCAGAAAACCACCTAAATTTGAACGGTTCATTCGTCCAATGGCACTACGGTTTAAAAAAGCACATGTCACTCATCCTGAGCTTAAAGCGACGTTTTGTCTACCGATAATTGGAGTTAAAAAGAATCCAAGTTCTGCTATGTTTACAAGTCTTGGAGTTATTACAAAAGGAACAGTTATTGAAGTTAATATTTCTGAATTAGGTTTAGTTACACAAGCTGGTAAAGTTGTTTGGGGAAAATATGCACAAGTTACTAACAATCCAGAAAATGATGGATGTATTAACGCAGTTCTTTTAGTTTAATTAATAACTGTTAATTTAATGTAAATTGTCGATAAATAAAACATTTTTATAATTAACAAGAATTTTTATTTGATGATGAAACTATTATGAAATTATTTTGAAATTTGTATTGACTTTATTATTTTCTTATGCAGACTTATAAAGAGTCATCACCATGCAGATCTTCGTAAAGACCCTCACGGGCAAGACCATCACTCTTGAGGTCGAACCTTCTGATACGATCGAAAATGTGAAAGCTAAAATTCAGGATAAAGAGGGAATTCCTCCAGATCAGCAAAGATTAATCTTCGCTGGTAAACAATTGGAAGATGGCCGCACTTTATCCGATTATAATATTCAAAAGGAATCCACCCTCCACTTGGTACTTCGACTCAGAGGAGGTGCCAAGAAACGCAAGAAGAAGAATTATTCTACTCCAAAGAAAATTAAACACAAGAAGAAGAAGGTCAAGTTAGCTGTTCTCAAATTCTACAAGGTTTGTTTATTTTCTTAAGACTCTACGCGATATATTTCCATATTTTAATTTCTCCAAATTTACAAAAACTCCATCATTAACCTACACAAATTGTTATAAATTTATTTGAAATGATAAACAAGATTCGTTTTGCATCGCAATTTCTTGCTAATTTTAAATGATCTATATTAAACTGGTGTCCAATTTCATGACTTTAAAGTAACGCAAAGAAATTATTTTTATATGATACAAGCGTTTATATTTCCCTTAGTATAACAAGTACTACATTGAATAGAATATCTTAAAATTAATAATAAATAAAACATTAAAGTAAGAAAAATTTCAGGTTGACGAAAATGGTAAAATCCATAGATTGAGACGTGAATGCCCAGCCGAACAATGCGGTGCTGGCGTATTCATGGCTGCAATGGAAGACAGACATTATTGCGGAAAGTGTGGCTACACACTTGTTTTCTCCAAACCCGATGAAAAGTAAAATATAATTCGTCTTTAATGTTTATATAAAAAAAACAACAACATCCCTATAAATGTAAGATAACATAATTCATAAATAATATATGAAATAAAAATACATTTCTAGGGTTTAAATTGTGATTGCGTATTTCGTTTCTTCCTATTAGGTAATTATTACTTACCTTTAGTTTTAATAAAAATATGAATGATGAATCATTGTGTAAGATGTTTATGTTTGACACAGTGTTTCATTGTTAGTTGTGACGTGCACATGGTGTGTTGTGTTGTTTGTTCTCTCATAGTAAGTAAATACTTTATTTAAATATGTTTATTTAATTTATTTGTTTATACGTTGTTTTATTTTAATACGGAATTAATCGATTTACTACAATTCTCCATAATTAATTCGTTTATTTATAATTTACAACGAAATAAATTTTTTAGGTTATTTTCTTAAACGTTACAAAGTTTTCCTACGTAATAAAAATAAATATTTAAACATTTCTTGATAGTATTTTCATAAAAATACTCATATAATTATAATTTGAATCATATTTTTATATTATTAATTATTTTGAAAGTACATTAGAATTATATTTTAATATAAATTGCTGCAATGTAGTCTTATATGAATTTTCAAATATTTTAATTAGAATTTTTTAATCCATTTTGAAACTGCGTATGACTTTATTAGTTGAAATTGTTTCTCCCGACTTAATATAACGTTTTGTAATGGTTTAAACATTATCGAGCGATTGATTCATACTTGCCGTTTTATTTATATTAAATAAACAAATACGTGTTGAATAAATGAAATAAAACAATCTAGGTGAAATAAAAACACATTTAATAATTAACACGATGTGCTTTATAGTGTTAACATAATTATCTACAATTTTAATAACAGGAACAACAATTTTAAATGCTCTACACTAAAATTAAGGAACAAGAATGGTGTATTACAAGTGTTCTAAACTAAAACGTTGGTGCGCTTAAGTACATGCATTAAATTTCCACGCCACATGATTTATTTATTTATTTAATTATTAATTATAATTCATCCTGAGGTGCCACTGTTTCTTTTTCTACGTGGTCCCGGTGAGTTTGTAGTACAGATATTATTCTATCACTAGTTGTTGGATGTATGGAATGTTGAAGTTCACTTAATGATTCTTCTGTCTGGAATAATAACTAAAACAGTTTACACTGTGTAATTTGTGTTTATTATGATATGATTATTACCTGTCGAAGTAATTTTACCGCTGATTTTAATATCCGTTGCCATTTTTGCATTTCAACAGAATGTAACGTTTCTTGTTTTTGTAATAATTTTAACCATTCTTCATGAGATTTCGGCGGTTCTCTATGTAACACATTTAAATTATTTATAAAAAAAAATACGTTTATTTGAATTATAACTTACTTGAGTACATGTAGATCTAATAACGTATAAGGTGGTGCTTCTTCTAACATCCATAGTTTATAATATAATGCTACATTAAGCACCACTAGAAGAACTAAAACTATAAATACCATCCATGTTACGCATTCATAACGTGGTTGTCTTGCAATATTTGTTGCAACTGAACGTACTCCTTGATAACTGTGATGGTTTGTTTCGCCTACTGGCATAATCGGAGCTAAATACAAAACGTTAAAAATATTATTTCTTCGATGTTTTAAACACAAACTATTGAATGCGTTTAAAACAATACAAGCTTTGTTATATTCATGAGTGTAAATTGTAATGTTGCACTTATATCCGTGTCATATTTATGCTAATTAAAGATAACAATGTAATTTCGACAAAATTAACATTGTTAACTGCTTTTAATCATGAAGTACTGGGAGAGCGAAAGCGGTCGTATTAACTTTTCAATTAATTAATATAAAATTTAAAAAGATCTTTAGAAGAAATTATAATTTCGAAAATATTATTTAATAAGCAACAAAGATAATATAGTCGCTATAAACAGCCGGTCTGTCGTTATAAACGTATAAAATACATACCCCTTCTACGTTTCCTAGATTTTCGTTTAACAACTGGATGAATTATTTCTTCACATTCTATATGTAAAGCTTTACCTAATGCGTTATAAAATTCTTCTAAACCAGCCCAGGAATTTTTTTCTATAATACCTAATAAAATAAATAAAAAAACCATTTAAATATATACATTAATGTTAAATAAATTAAAGTATTACTTTTAACTAAACCCCAAACACTTTTCTTATATTTAATTTGTGCGTATATTCTAAGCTGACTCTCTAAATCAGATACTTTTTCTACACAATAATGTACTAAAACATAAAAGCTATCTGCATATGGAATACCAGCATTTACTGTTTCTACATCTATTGAATAAAGTTGACCTGGACGACTACACGGTAACATGACCTGAAACATGAAATATCACTTTTTGTACTTTGAAAAAACAATTAAAATAATCGATAAATACATTTAAAAAAATTATATTAACATAAAAATCGAATTAACTTATTTAAAATAATTATTTTGTTATTAATTGTACATAGTTACAGAATTGACGTATTGTCACAATTATATTATATATATATATATACAATTTTAGATAATAATTTTTTATATTTACCTGCGTTTCGGTAACTTGTGCCGATTTTGGCCCAATTGATTGTGAAATTGCTACAGTTAGAGTAATAGTTCTGGTTTTTTGTCCAGTTGTTGAATTATGTGTCCAAGCGCTTTGGTTTAAATCTGAGGTACGTCTTGAAGTGTGAAAATCCAAGAAAAATTTAGAACTAGTGAATAGTAATGTAAAGAGTTGATCAACATGCATTGGGAAGGTTTCATTTAATAGTTCTCGCCCTTCATGTATATTCGTACATGATGCTATTGAACTTGCCGGGGATTCATCATACCTATAGTAAAATATATTTTATTAAATTATTTCCCGGTACTATTTAAATTCAAGTTGTAGATTAATTAAAATATTTTGAAAACATGCCAAATATCGTACGATTAAGTATCTTTTTGGCAAATCATACAATTAGGTATTGTTTACGAATTAAAAATAAATTCAGGAGCATTGGTCTGGCGGAATAAAATTTAGCGCAATATATATATACCTTGTCCGCTCAACATCTGATTCCGTTGTATCAGACATATCTGTCGGGATCTGGGTATCAGGGGAGTGTCGTGCATTAGTCGGGAACTCCCTGAAGGTAGGGGGCACGGATGAAGAACAATCTTCATCCATTTTATCTTCGTTAACACTTGTTTCTAACATTGATTCGCCTGCGAATTCCTGCACACAGTTTATCACTGAAGCCATTTTTACACAATGTGTGACGCATTGTTTATTACATTTAATTTTATTTTTGAAATAGGTTATTATTTAACCTGTTATTATAAATTACCTCTGTAAAAGATTCTACTGAAATTCTTGCATCCAATTTAAGCTCGTCGCTTCCTGGTGCAATATAATCTTCGTCGTCGCTTGTTAGACCTAATTCATCTCCGTAGCAAAAGTGAACCTAGAGGAAAAAAATTTCAACGATATCAATTTATTTTTATAATAAAATAAAAAAATCTATAACCTTAAAGTTATAAATGAAATAATTTTTATTTGAAAGAATAGATAACGATAATAATTCCTATCTATAAATTTAATTTGTTTAATAACTTTATCAAATATTGTCATCATATGTCATTAATATATTTATTTATTGAATGGAATACACCTATAAAATCATGTGTTTGTATTTACATTTTAAAAACAAATAGACAATTTTATTTTAAATATTATTAGTTTGATACATTTCATTATCGTAAAATTAAATAAGTTTTTGGTAATTTCCTGACTATTGTTGTAATAATTTTTTTTTTTTTTTCATTCAAGGGCAATTATGTATATATTTTGTTCCGGTGAAATTAGGTTATTTTTATATTGAAATACCTCGTCTGTTTTACCATTGTCTGGAGTAATTTCAAATTTAATTCTACCATCAGATTCCATTATATTATGACAACATACCCATTGCCACATTTCTTGCGCAGACATCGGCTGATCCATAAGAGCATTTTGCCAAACGCGAAATAGCATTAAATAAGTTTTATCACGAGCGCTAAAGCTTGTTAAAAAATATTTATCGGATTCCGTTGATAATAAAATAGCATTTGGTATAACAAGTGCTGTTTTCTCTTTTGTTATTGCTGTTACATCTTTCCATTGAAGTGTTACAGTTGTTTCCCAACGAAATATATTTGCGTAAAAGCATAAATAGTTTTGCGTTACGTATAAGCGGCCATGAACTAATATTTCTTTTTGTAAAGCGCACGAATAATCTAAAAAAATAAAAATAAAATGACTTACCGAATTTATTTTTTTAACAATACTATATATTTAAATACATCTAACATATCGATAATATTTTATTAACTGATAAAATATATCTGTACGCCTACTTTTATCAAATAAAATATAAAAATTCGTAGATTATTTTAAAATACTTAACGTAAATTTTTTAATCCAGATTAAAGTACCTATCAATTTATATTTTAAGTTATAAAAACGAAAACCATACATTATATATAACCTTTATTTAAGGTTAAGTAAAAAAAATTAATTGTTTTTTTTTTTTATTAATTCATATATAATTAGGCTTTTTTATTTTTAATTTAACCACGTGACGGTAAAATATGTGTTTTGATAAGTATTTCAAAACAAAAAAATTATTCAGGTAGATAATTATGTCTAGAACTATGTTAATAATTTAATTTAATTGCCTGATAAGACGTAAAATATACTTGTTTGTTTTTATTTAAATTTAAAATTTGCATAAGAAATATATTTAAATAAAATTACTTACCAACTACAAGACGCTCGTCATCAGGAACATCTTTAAAAATTCGTTTAAAATCCTCAGAGCGAGATTTATATGTAGGATATAAAACGTTATACCAAGAAGACTTTTTTTTAGGACGATCAGAATTCTTTTGTTCTTTACGTTCTTTACTAGATTCTTTACTAACACTTCCAGTACTGCTTTCATGCGAGCCCGAACGGCTTAATTCAACAAAAGATGAAGATTCTGATTTTGGATTTGATCCTGGAAGTTCTAACTAAAACGATTTAATTTTAATTTAAAAGAATTTTGAGTATTTTTTAATTGTTACATTTTGTGAAGATTCATTTTTATTTGGTGTGCTTGTTTGTGCCTCTTTATAATTTGTGGTTAATAAAGATTCGCTTTTAGAATGATCTCGTTTATGTTGAGGTCGCGGAGAAGGCCTAGGGCTTCCTCTTGGACTGGAAGTTGGACTTAAAGATCTATTGAATAAATGCGTTCCGAATCAATACGTATTTTTTTTTCTAAGCGTTGCATGCTTATTTATTATTGATTGTTGTTTATTTATTACTTACTTTGCATCACTGCCTGATTGAGAATTTAACTGTTTATCACTGCCACTGCTATTTTGAAGATTATTTGTTGGCAATGTCATTTTTTTACTACTTCTAACGTTTAAGAACACATTTCCTTCATAATATTAGTTAAAATACACATAGACATCAATTTAAAATTACAGGAAATAATTTAATTTTTTGGTTCACTATTTTACATTCACGATAACACATCTTTAATTTATAACGCATGCCCTCCTTTAAAATAAAACATTGTATTATTATTCACTGAAATTATTAAAAAAGCGCTGTCACTTACTAATGTTCAAGAGAAGCAGCTACTTGGCCACTAACACACGTCAAATATTTTTTTGACATATAAACAAAGGCCGAATTGCCGATATGTTTTCTCACTTTTACTATTTCCGCCTAAAGGGAAATATACACTATGTTTTAATTATTTACGTCAAATAATAATTTTATTATAATTCAAGTAAATAATATTATTAATCAATGAATTTGATTTATTTTTGTTTTATATGTATTTCCGTTGGAACAATAAAACAATTAATGCAATGATAAACAAATGAAATATGATCAAAGTTTAATATCCATTTTATTGCGTAATTAATGTTAATTGCAAATTTTAACATTTTTTATCATATTTATTAATAAATTTTTACTGTACAAATAAATTATTATATTTTAAAATATTAAATTAATAAATATTTATAGAAATGTTATTAAAATAAATTTATATTGATTTAATTGAAGTGGTTATTAAGATAATAAATAGATAATTATAAAAGTAAAACGTCAAATGTATTTAAAATCAAGTGTAAATAGGACTTAAATATCATTTACAAAATTGTAACGAAGAGGCAACTTGAATGCGCATGCGTATTTCTGATCGCGCATGTTTGCAAGAGAGACGCCATCTAAACGTCTGTTAGTGTTGGTGTGTGGTAATTGAAAATATTTTATAAAATATGTGTGCAAATACATCGTTTTGCGATGTAAATTAGTTAAAATAATTAGCTTAATGTGTACACAGGTGAGAATATATATTAGTTCGTAGTATTTTTTATGTATTTGTTGCGTATATATGGGGTTTTTGTGTACGAATTTTCTCTCCCCAAGCGCTATGTGGAATTAGAGGGGGGGTGGCATAAACAAAGCAGGTGAAATGAAGGAGGCGAGTCCCGGATATTAGCGTTGTTTGTAACTTATGTTTATTATTTACAAGTATATAACATTCATTTGTTTACCGTTTGTCTATTTTTATTTGGACATTAGTTTGTTCACCTATCGGTGACCGGTGTTAAAATTGTAGCATATTTTATGACGTTGTGAATACATCAATTACGCCAGCATCCCTTTAATATTAATAATCTATTAATAGTAGTGGTTATTTAGATAATTATAACACCATTACTATTAGAATTAGAAATCTTGACTTGTGAATGTCAAGTTTTTATTGGTGTGCGCGGGATATATTAAATGCGCAAGCGCATGTATATACATTACATTTTAAGAAAGGGCGGCAAAAATATCGACATTTGTTTTATGACAATTCATCACGAATACCTTTATAAATTTATTTTTAAAGTACATTATCGCTAACTTTTAAACACGAAGTATATATATTTTACATGTACATAGTTTTTT
>CM008239.1:2151166-2162315 GCA_002278615.1 Pogonus chalceus | reverse complement strand
ATATATTAGTCCAGAGATTCGATTAAAATTGAACGTTCATTACTTAAAGATAATTTAAAAATACTACAATTTATTATTTATAGAAAAAAAAGATAATATTAATAAATATGTTCACGTATAGATAAACTCCAATTAAATAAAAAAAATTACATAGTAACACCAAATGATTAAAAATAGTAAACACGCATGCTTGTAAAATAAATATAAACATACCTATAGTTGTGACCACGGTACTCGCAAAAAATAATGACTGCCCAAAACTCCAGTTCGGTTCCCCAGTGGCATTTTTCTCTGCAGAAACCCCACGATTGCTTGCCCGAACAACTTCTCTAATCAAATCTTCTAACGCATCATCTTAAAATACAAACAAAAATATTTACTTAACAGAAACATTAAATATTTTGAACAGTTAACGGAGTAAATAAAAATTTACCTTGTACGCATGGATATTGAGTTAAAAATGCATGTCGTAATTCGTGTATTCGATGGCGAATTTGTAATTCACCTGGTGCTTCAGTTGTTGAGAACACCAACGCCCCGAACATCAAATAACTGATGTAAATAACGATATAAAAACTAACTAATAATGGTGATCCTCGGCAGACACCAAATATAACTCTAGGTGCGCTAAACGATGTTAAAATTTCAGGGTCTGCAGTTATTGCACCGTAATTTTTAGTCATTTTTATTAACTGATTTTATAGTTATTAATTTGATTTGTTTCAATCAATGCTTTATAAATTGTTTTATCTTTTCTTGACGTCAATTATAATTTCTGTGCACTTATAGATTTTAGATTAAAATACTGATAAATTTATTATAGGTAGACGTAATTTATCCGATATTAATTAATATATTTAATCAATAAATATTAAAATCTTACGATGTTTCAGTTATTCCATGTTTTTAATAACAAAGTTATCTTGAAATAATATTTAACAGTTTATCTTATTTGTTTAAGATTTTTCAAACTATTGAATGAAAATCGACTCCGAAAGGTAAACTGACACGAAATATTCCAAAAAAAACCTTTGTCATAAAATTACTTGATATAAATGAATCGAATAATTGACGTAAACCGCCGGGTATTTTCTAACTGAGATCACCGTCATGGTGAAACTGAAATCTTTCCCTGGATGGCAAGCCCCTTACATAGTGTTAACGTCTCCCTGTACCCCACCAATTCTGTGTCATTATTTATCTTTGTGTTATCATTGTCCCTGATGTTCTTGTGTATTTATCGTGATACGGGTCATCGCTACCATGTCACATATTTTCGATTAGATGACCTGGGTTGTTGATATTTTGTACTAGCCACCCTATGCTTGGTAACAGATCCCGGGGTCGTAGAGTATTTTCAGGCATGGCTCGCGTAATTTTTAAAGTGCAATTAATTAAAACAAACAATTAACTATTGTTTATTTTAATTAGGTCAGATGATAACGTTTGCATAAGTATTTAAATATTTAAATCCAAACGGTGTAACATATTTAATTTTCCATAATTTATCGCGACATTTTCCAAGTAATTAAAAGTTTAAATCTATTTTTATCTTTATAAAGTTCCTTGCCACCTGTATTTTATCTGAATATTCTAAAAATAATTCTACTAAAAACAATGATAAAATATAATAGTAGTATTTAAATATTTATAAAATTTATAAATAACAATTTACGATAAGTTAAAAATATAGTAAAAATATTTTTGCGCAAATAAACTACAATGTGTCATCAGGGGTAATCCGTCTCTGATAAACAAGGGAGTTAATATTCTATAAAACTAATAAATAGTAAACAGGGTACAGTTTAGGGACAAAGATCTTGTGTTCATGGATTCTTGGACCCATCTTCGAGGTCGCTGATATACGATGTAGTTTAATACGCATGCGTTTTTCGATTGAATGACCTGTTGCCTTTTGCACCTTTTATTTTTTTATTATTACAATTAAAAACAAAGTATTTTATACTTATTTTTTTAGTTATCTTTGTTCTAAATTGTAATTCATTCATGATTTTATTTTATATTTAATAAGTAAACTTAATAGTACACCTATTTTTTATTTGATTGGTTTTTATTGTAGATACAGATAATTTTTATTATACAAATTTAAGATAGCCTATTTGTTTTATTGGTTTTAGTTTATTTTTGTTTGGGGAAATAGATAAATTTGATTCCATATGTTTTATATATATTTAACTAACCTGTGACACAAGAATGCTGTTGCAAGAAGTTATATCGATAATTGCGGACTTTGTTAATAAGTGTAACTTCTTCGGGTCCCTCAATAGCTGAAAAAACGGCACTTCCAAGAACCAAATAAAGAAGGTACAACGCAATAAGACCAAATAATCGGCACGTATTTTCCATAGTTGGTGTATTCTGGTTTATCTGTTGTTTATGTTTCATAACATTTTTCCTAATTTGCCAAGGGTCCATTTGAAATAATGAAATATTAAAATAATTATTCTATAGTCACTTGAATTTATAAAAATATAATTTTGGACATCCATCTGTTATAAAAATAACATATTTTATTTGTTTTATTAATCATCGCTTACTTTAAATTATTTATAAATAAATTAATAAACAATTTTATTATTTATTTAAATGATTTTAGTTATTTTTATAAGTAGATGGTTCGAATTTATTTTATAATACCTGTTGGACTTGCATCGGAGTGCCACTGGCTTTACGCATTCCTTTACCGGCGTCTGTCTGTTGAGCCTTTTGTATTGTTTCGTGTCCCTCAGCGGTTTCAAAGGGGAGGGACACTTCTAGGTACCCTATACACCTACGAAAGTAATTACAATCGAAAGAATTCCGCAAAACTATAAAATTAACTATTGTTATAAACAAAATCATTTATTATTTGTAACAATTAAAGTTTAACTTAAATTATATTTATCGCCTTTATTATATTAATATATAAACATACATAAATTCAAGAATCATTTTAACTTGTATTTTAAAGTAATAATGATTAAAATAATATAAATAATAATTAATAAGTAGTTGTATGTATAATTGTTTATTTTTTCGGATGAGCGCATTTCGGAAAGTTTAATAATCCCGTCGATGCGTCGACGCTGGGCGTCCTTAACGCGCGCGTCGTCGTTTTGAAGATTAAATCTGCACATGAGAAAGGGGATGACTGATCAATAATTTGGCGCACGCGTTCGTAAACATTACTTATATTGCAAGTGTTTTGCATGCAAGTAGCAATCATAAATTTATATAATACATTTTTACAGTTTAAACAGATTATTATCTTAATTCAAACATTTAAATACTGTTGTTGTGATTAATAAAATCAATAATGTTAGTTAAAAACTGACGACAGGTGTTTTTATTATTAAAAATAAGTTGGAAAAGATATTGCACAAAATGTCGTGTTTGGGAGAATGTTGGGAGTTGGGTCCACCACCTGATACGATTTTATTTATGCCTCCACCACCTGCCCCGTCTTTTTTTGACCAGCGGTTAAGGGATAATTTATCGTCGTTGCCTTGTGGTGGAGGCGCGCAATTTTGTGGTGGTGCTACAAGTGATTGGGAACCACCGAAAAGTGATAGAGGTGACATTCCGACACTTTCCGCGCAAGATATTACCACCGCGGATGACACTTGGCCGCTGGTTTTAGTCGCCGCGTCTGTTGGTGTTTTAGTTCTTGGCGCGCTTCTTGCGCTATTTTTATTACGATGTAGAGAGTGAGTATTTTTATTTGAGGGTATTAATTCATCTCGGGATTTCGCAATAAATGTTTATCGCATTTTTATTTAGTTCTATGACCGAACTTGTTTATTTTTCATTATTGATAACAACATCTGTTGTGATTTTTAAAATGGATATATAAAGTAATAAAAAAATTTCCTAAGAAATGATAAGTACGTCAATATTTCCAACAGACTTTGAGTCTTGCAAATAATTCGCGATTAAAAAATCCCGAGATGAAAACTTAATGTGTATTTACATACTCCTAAAACTCTAAAAGATTTTCGCGTATTTATAGACAACACAGTGCCAAAGAGCATCAACAAGCACATCATCCTCAACATCGAATTGGTGGTAAAGCATCTGCAGCTTCAATAGCTGCGGCAACTTCTTCTATGCCCAACGGAGAATCTACCGGTGATTCTAGGGCCGTTTGTTGGGCTGCTTTAACACCTAGAGGAGGTACTCAACATTTTGTTAGTGTCGATGATGAAGAAAATCATCATTATGAAACTGTTGATGGCCCTTGGTATCGAACTAATTGTGGTATTAATTTGAAATCGATTTTCGAAGAATTATTTTTCTATCGAATGACTTTTTAGGTAATTATGAATATGAGGAACCAGCTTTATTAACTTCCCCGATACCAGCTTGGCTTCAACCGCAATTACAACAAGATATGCGTTGTATTAGTACATTACGTCGTCCACGTCCTAGAGTTTCACCTCCAACGAGAATCGAACACCCGAATCTTCCTCCTTTAAATTTGAATCCATTGCCTGGTCCACCACCTCCTCCTCCTCCTAGAAGGCCATCAAATATGGGCACACTTTCTAGACGGCCTAGCGATGCTAGCACTCTTTTAAAATATAATATGAATTAATAATTTTAGTTACTAATTTGAAAGTTATTTTGACGCTCGTTTTAAATAAAATTCAGCAATATTTGCACTATATCCCCGTCCCGTAAATCGTATAACAATGTCTTTTATTTATTATTTTAAATTGAATAAAATATAATTGCTCATAACGCATCGTTTTGTGGGATAATAAGTAGTTATTTATTTTCAAATTGATAAAATAAACATATAATTATAAATGTGCTATTTGTTAATGTATTCAAGCATTTTTTATATACTTACAAATATGCAGCGAGTTTAGATGCACCGTATTAAAACTAAAATAACAAGATGTCTATAACTTTTAATAGAAATATAATTTTATTTATATAAAATAAAATTTATCCTTCTTTCAAATAAGTAACTAAATTTTATTGTATATAAACTAATTTGTTGTATATTTATTTTATTAGGAAATAGAATTTTCATACCAAGCGATAAATGTTTAATATTAAGGTATTTGTTGTTAATTTATTTAAAGAAAAACACATCGTGTATTGTAAAACATATTTTATTTAATATTTATCTGTGATTACAATAATTTTTAGATAAAAAAATATATCTTTTATTTCGATTACAACAATAATATATCAATGACTGGTTTTTTGGTATATAATTATTTTAAATAATATAATTATTGATAAAATTAATAACAATCGCTAAAATAAAATACAATTAAAAAACAGATACAATAATTATAAAACTTAAAACGTTAATTAAAATTGTACTAATCAGATCATGCAGCTGGTACAATTTCCTGACTAACATTTAAACTTTGGGTTAAAGACAGCAAATTTCTAACAGTATAATACAACGCAAATTTAAATAAAGTCCAGTATTGTTCAACTATAATAATAAATTGTTTAGGGTAACTATTCGCTTGCCGGATTCTTTCTCCATAAGCAGCACGAATACAACAATGCGACATAGTTTTAAATGAAGACATGCGATCATAAGTCCCTAAAGCGTATTCAATTCCTCGCAATAAATCGTTTGTTTTTAATACAAGCAACATTTGTCGATTAACTGTATCTAATATATCAGAAATTTGAGGTAAAATCGTTGGAAGTTCTTTCCGCATAAATTCACTTTCGTTTTTGGTTCTTGGACCACTCCGATCAACTCCGTGGAGAACTGAATCCCAGGAGCGACCAGTAACCATGCAAGTAAATAAGCCGTACATTTCTGGACGTATCCCTAAATTAGTGCAATGACAACGCATTGCAGTTCTATCAACATTTAAAATACTTAGCCATAATTCAGCATATTCTGTACGAAAATCTCTGCTTAACTCCGCGTATAATCCATGATCTAATAATATTATTTCGCAAGGATTTTTCTTACTTTTACGAACTAATATATTACCCGGGTGTGGGTCGCTATGCATAAAACCATCTTTAAAAATCATATCTGAATATAATATCCCTAATTTATCTGATACTTCGTACGGATTAATCTTATTAGAATAAATATATTTCGGATCATTTACTTGTCCGCCTTCGACAAATTCCATTGTTAAAACCCGTGGGGTTGATAACTCCCAAAGTATCTTCGGAACTGTTAACCAACTATATTTACTACAATATATTTTAGCGAGTTTTTCAGCGTTTTTTCCTTCCTGCGTGAAATCCAGCTCTTTTGGGATATTTTTCTTCGATTCATCGACAAGCCATTGGAATTTAAAGTCCGGGAAAATCCAGGATACTATTTTAACTAGTAGTTCCATTGTTTGCATATCAACGCGGGAATTACCTTGCACGTAGGGATGTTGAACTTTAACAGCAACTACAGTTCCGTCTTTTAAAGTTGCTTTATGGACTTGCGCTAAAGATGCAGCTCCAAGCGGTTCAGGTTCCATTGAGATGAATATTTCTTCTGGTTCTTTACCGAATTCATCGCGGATAACACGTCGGATATCTTTTAAATCGGTTGGTGGAGCGTGATTATGAAGAACGCGCAATGTTTGAACATATTCTGATGGTAATAAGTAATCTAAGGCGGCTATGTGTTGACCAACTTTTATATAAACTCCTCTATTAGTGCAGCAAAGCTCTAGTAATTTCTCAGCACCTTGTTTATGGCAAATTGATTTTTGTTGCTTATATTCTTTACTTGTTTTATCTAATTTTAAATTATATAGATTTCTTCTATAATTCATACTTATATCAAAGACTGCACAAGCAGCACGGCTAAGACGCACTACTCCAATGGAATTTATATCATAATTATTTCCGCGTAAACTTAGCGCAGTACCAGTGCATGCTGCACCAAATATACCGAACTTTATTAAACGTTTAACATTTCGCGATAACATTGTTATTATTCCGCTTAATTGGTGTTACTAAAATATTTTTTGTCTATTCGGTAATCGTATAAAAGAGAAAGTATTTTATAATAATTCACAACTTTCACACTTTCTACAAATTTAAGTAAAAGCTTTTAGATATAAACAAATATTTATTGAATGAAATGTTTACAGATAATGAATTAAAGACACAAGTACAATAATTTTGAATGAAAACGTCATGAAACTAACCTTATTATAAAGTAATAAGTGTTTCAAATTTATAAAATTATCATATTTTAAAATTATATTCCACGTCATATAATTTATATATTTTTAAAGCAATTTTAAATGATAATATATACATTAATAATATGCTATCGCCTTTAACATTGATAATAGTTAATATATGAATAAATAATTTAAAAATTTGATTAATATATTGAAATAAAAATCATATTGATTAATAAATAATCGTTGATTGTTAATATATTGTTATTATTTAGAAAATTGGAATTATAAATAATAAAAATATATATGTTGGTAATGAATGAAATTTAAAGAGGTTATCATCATCTGTTATTACGTCAGCTGTCAAAACGTCAAAACTAAATAAGAATTTAATAATGGCTTTTGTAGCAATAGCAAGGTAATAATTAATTAATTTAAACAATGAATTGTTGAAATTTATGTATGTTTTACTCCATTTATTATTAATATTTGAAATAGATTAATATTTATAGTTGTAGTTCATCATAGTTATGTAACTATTTTTTGTAGATTAGCTCCAAAGAGATTATTGGGTGCGCAGCACCCTTTCACTAAATTATACAATGTTCCTGCAATGTCAGCAGGAACAGCGACCCTCCAAGATAGTTTAGCACGACCAGGTGAAGATCACGATGCAAGAAATGCACGTTTACAACGACCAATGTCCCCCCATTTAACTATTTACAAATTTCAAATGACCAGTGTCTTGTCTATTACTCACAGACTTACAGGTCTTGCGTTATCCGCGTATACAATTGCTTTCGGAGCAGCTGCCTTCATGACAAAAGATTTCAATAATGTTATTACAGCAATTCAAGCTTGGAATCCAGGTGCATTCACAATTGCAACTGCAAAGTTCTGTGTTGCTTTCCCAATGATGTACCATACTTGTAATGGAGTAAGGCATTTAATGTGGGATACAGGCAAACAATTAAATAAAAAAGCTGTAAATACAACCGGTGCTGCTATGTTAGCTGCTTCAGTTGTTACCACAATTATAGTTATGCTTTTGTAAATATATAATCTAACAAAGCTGGAAATCATATTTAAAATCCAGCTTTGTTATTAAGCAATATTTTATTTGAATCTTCAGTTATTTAAAAATAAAAAAAATCAAGTATTAAGGTGTGACAGTATAAGCAAATGTGAAATAATTAAACCAATCTGTTGTATTTATTATTTTTGAAAAAAATAAAATGAATCATCATCTTTGAATAATATGTTATTGATAAAATAATACCTGTAAACACTAAACATTCCGGACTGACCAACGCTATATAATACAAAAATAAATCGTTCACAACGCATTACATTTTTTAAATTCATACGTGTATCAACGAAATTTCAAGTGTAATATTTTTAAAAAATGTTAAAATCAACATTTAACTGTTTAAATAAACAATTATTTCAACCAAAGGTATAAGTATAATAAATATAATTAAATAAAATATAAACATAACCATATTTTTTTGACGTTTTCTTATAATTTTAAAGCAAAATGCAGTAAGACCCTTCATGCAATGGTTAAATATCATTTTTAATCAAATTGATCATGAAAGAATTAAAGTAGTAGGTCCGGATAGAGTTTGCTCTGAGTGGTTACTAAGAAATGGGGCCTATGTTAAATGGGCTGGTTTTGAGGAATATGTTACAAATTATAATACAATGCCTCCAGATAACGCAAAAATACGAGTACAAAAAATCGATGCAACTGGTAGCAGTATATCTCATTACGGTTTTTTACATTTAAAAGATTGTAATTACATCAAAGAAATAAAAATAAGCGATTCAAGTTATATCGAAAATGAAGCATTAAAACAACTTGCGTTTGTTAAAAACTCGTTAGAAATATTGCATTTATCATATTTGCCTAATATTTCAGATCAAGGAATTTTATATTTACGCGATTTAAGGTATTTATAGATTGGAAATTATCCAACTCTTGCTAAACTGTAATTGTTTTTTTCAGTAATTTAAAACTTCTAGAACTTTTCCATTTACAATTTGTTAAAAATAAAGAAAATGTTCTCAATGAATTAAAAACTTCACTTCCAAATTGCGAAATAAAATCAGATTTTGAAAAACAAAAACAAGTAATTTCTGAATAAGTTTATTTTAAGAACATTTTTAAGTAGTTTCTTTATTAAATTTTAGAATTAAAGTAGACAATAGAATACATAAGTTTTGTATAATAATACCTATACCAGGTAAAATTAAGTTACGTTCTATAAAAAAAAATTGTATTGCAATGAAAAGAGACCATATAAAAACACCAAATGAAATTATTAAAACTGCAAATAATAATATGGTAGTCGTTATTGGTGCACATATGCCTCCCTCGTACATGTAAAAATCTCTTCGGTGGTGAAATGGTATTAAAACAACAAGAATCATTGATAAAGTTCCTATAATTCCTGGTACAAAACAGGTTTTGTATTCATCAAATACTTTGTAATTTGTTGCTGCACTATCGATGAATATCCACCATCCAGTGAAGAACATAACTCCTGTTATTAAAGCTGTTAATAAATTTCTTTTATTTTCATTTTCTAAAGAAAAAGGCATTTTATAATTTCAAATTTGACAATGTCAATATTCTAATGTCATTAGAAAATAAACAAATAATATATGAATTAATTGTGTAAAAAAACAAATTATTATATTTATATTGTATTATTATGTATATATTGGTAATTATAACTTAAATGTATTAAATTATTTATTATAATTGTCTACAAATGTTTATTGATTATTTATTTATTACAAACTCTTACAATTAAATATTTTATTTTTATTACTTTTTTGAGGAGCAATTTAAAATTAATGTAATAGTCTAGTTTACCTGAAACTTCTCACATAATTTAATACACATTTTATCTTCATTAATAGTATTTAGTAATTTTAAAATATTTAACGTAAGGCCTGGAAAATGGCGTTGTTTATAAGGCTGCAAACAAAAAACTGTCCGCTCCGGCGAGTCTAAAATTAAATCTATTTTCTTAAAAATAAAAATTTTAACAAATTATAGTTTCTTATTTAATTGTTATAAGCATGAACTAATTTTTATACAAAAAAAAAAAATTCAAAAGGAAAATTACTTATCAGAAAACAAAATTATAACTTTTACTAAATATTTCTGTATAATTGTTATTAAAAAATAAATTGTTTCAAATATTTTTGGTTTATGCTAAGGGAAAATATGCAATAAGTAATAATAAAAATTTAGAACATTATAAATTAAAATCAAATAACGCGACATTCCTCGCAATTCTCGATATAATTAATATACGATAATACCTAAAATATAAACTATTTTTGGTAAAAAAAGATGGACTATAGTCCGGAGATTTTCATCATTTTTATTTTGTCGCGAAATAATTGCTCTATTAGGCTGAAACTTTGGAAATACACGTTTCATAATGTTCCTAATTGATTTATTAAATTATTCCGAAAATAGGCTCTTTTTGGCAAAAACTACTGGACTATAGTCTAGTGTTTTTTAATATAATTTGTAGAGCTTCTTTGTTGCATTTTAATATAATTTATCTTAAAATGCTTAAGCTCTGCCACCTCGTCAAGGTGATGCTCCACGTAGGCAGAGTTAGAAATGTTATAGTTTTAAATAATATATTATTTCGTAAAAATGGAAGGGTAGGATCCCCCTAGACGTTATTGCGGCTGTAGCCGGGATTTAGTACGGTTCAGGGATTAGTTAAGGTCCTCTTAAATTTTTTTGCGGTTGTAGCCGGGCTGTCGTACGGCCCAGGGATCGGCTAGGGTGCCCCCAGAATTTTTTTCAGCTGGGCTCTACTACAGGCCAGGGATCGGTTAGGGTGCCCTAAATTTTTTGTGGCTGTAGCTAAGCTATAGTACAGTCCAAGGCCTGGCTAGGGTACCCCCAGAATTTTATACGGGCTGTAATATGGCCCAGGGATCGGTTAGGGTCCAAAACTGTACCACTACCCAGCCCTAGCCGTGCTACAGCC
>CM008239.1:2136613-2148399 GCA_002278615.1 Pogonus chalceus | reverse complement strand
CCCTAGCCGGTTCCAGGGCTGTACTACAGCCCGGATACGGCCGCAAAAAATTCTGGGGCACCCTAGCCGATCCCTAGGCTGTAGTACAGCCCGGAATCAGCCGCAAAAAATTTTGGGGGGAGCCTGGCCGGCCCTTGAGCTGTACTATAGCCCGGCTACGGCCGCAAAATTTTTCGGGGGTCCTAGCCGATCCCTAGGCTGTAGTTCAGCCCGGCTACTGCCGCAAAAAAATTTAGGGGGGCCCTGGCCGGTTCCTGAGCCGTACTACAGCCAGGCTACCGCCGCAAAAAATTCTGGGGGTACCCTAGCCGGTTCCAGGGCTGTACTACAGCCCGGCTACGGCCGCATAAAATTCTGGGGCACCCTAGCCGATCCCTAGGCTGTAGTACAGCCCGGAATTAGCCGCAAAAAATTTTGGGGGGACCCTGGCCAGCCCCTGGGCTGTACTATAGCCCAGTTACGGCTGCAAAAATTTTCGGGGGTCCTAGCCGATCCCTAGGCTGTAGTACAGACCGGCAGCAGCCGCATAACATTTAGGGGGGACCCTAGCCGATTCCTGGACCATAGTAAAGCTCAGCTACAGCCGCAAAAAAAAAAAATTAGGGGGACCCTAGCTGATCCCTGGGCCGTAGTACAGCCCGGCTACAGCCGCAATATGATTAGAGGGGACCCTAGCTGTTCCACCACCCGGCTGCCACCGCAAAAATTTTGGGGCACCCTACCCGATCTCTGGGTCTTACTACTGCGCGGCTATAACCGAAAAAATTTTTAGGGGGACCCTAGCCGTTCCACAACTCGGCTACAACCGCAATAAGTTCTCAGGGGACCCTACCTTAGGCCGTGCTATAGCTCAGTTACTGCAGCAGTGCCCCGGCGGTACCCTAGCTTTTTTTAGGGCTGCGTTACTACTTTTCTACCCTTTTACTATTTTTAACCCTTAGCCTTAGTTTTTAAAGTTCTGTATGGAATAGCAAAAATTAAGAACGCGTAAAGCTCTTATGTATTATGGTTCTATTTTTACGAAATAATATTATGTTATTTAAAACTATAACATTTCTAACTCTGCCTACGTGGAGCATCACCTTGACGAGGTGGCAGAGCTTAAGCATTTTAATATAAATTATATTAGAATGCAACAAAGAAGCTCCACAAATTATATTAAAAATCGCTGTATTTTTGCAAAAAATGGCCTATTTTTGGGGTAAAATTTTTATTCTATAATTCGCTTTAGAATAGTATAAAACGTGTATTTCCAAAGCTTCAGCCTAATAGAGCAATTATTTCGCGACAAAATTAAAATGATGAAAATCGCTAAAAATCGATGTATTATAGTCCAGCGAATTTTGCAAAAAAAGGCCTATTTTCGGGGAAAAATTTTTATACTATAATTCGCTTTAGAATAGTATAAAACGTGTATTTCCAAAGCTTTAGCCTAATAGAGCAATTATTTCGCGACAAAATGAAAATGATGAAAATCGCTAAAAATCACTGGACTATAGTCCAGCCTTTTTTAACAAAAATGGTCTATTTTTTAGGTATTATATTAATTATATCGAGAATTGCGGGGGAATGTAGAGTTACTAGATTTTATTTTACTACGTTTTAAATTTTTATTACTACTTATTTCTTATTTTTACTTAGCATAAACCAAAAATTTTATAAACAATTTATTTTTTAATAACAATTATACAAAAATATTAAGTAAAAGTTATAATTTTGTTTTCTAATACGTAATTTTTCCTGGGAAAAATTTTTTTTGTAAAAAAAATTAGTTCATGCTTATAACAATTAAACATAAAACCATAATTTATTAAATTTTTTATTTTTAAGAAAATAGGTTTAATTTTAGACTCCCCGGCGCGGACAATTTTTTTGTTTGCAGTCTTATAAACAACGCCATTTTCCAGGCCATATGTAAAATATTTTAAAATTACTTAGAACTATTAATGAAGATAAAATGTGTATTAAATAATGTAAGAAGTTTCAGTTAAACTAGACTATCACATTAACTTTAAATCGCTGCTCAAAAAAAGTAATAAAAAAAATATATAATTGTATTTCCCCCATAATAATTGTTTTTAAAAATGCGAAAGTCTGGAAAAATTACTGAATATAGTAAGGTATATATTAGAATTATTTTAAGAAGACTATATTTCTAGTTTAAAGATAATACTCACACTATTACCCGAGATATTCGCAAAAAATTAAAACGTTAAAAATAGCTGGACTATAGTCCAGTAATTTTTGCCAAGAATGGCCTATATTTGGGATTAAAATTTGTTTGCTATAAATCGAATAGAAAATCGAAATATAAAACGTATATTTCCAAAGTTTCAGCTAAATAGCGCAATTATTTCATTAGATTTTTGCAAAGAACTATAATGCTGAAAATCGCTAAAAATCGCTGTATTATAGTCCAGTGATTTTTGTTATAAATGGTCTATTTTGAGGTATTATTTTAACTACATCAAAAGTTGCCGGGGAATATAACTTAGTTAATTTTTTATTTATAACATTCTAAATTTTTATTATTACTTATTTATAAGTTTCGCTCAGCATTAACCAAAAAAAATTTGAACAATTTATTTTTTAATAACAATTTTATTAAAATATTAAATAAAAGTTATAATTTTGTTTTCTAATAAGANTTATTTATAAGTTTCGCTCAGCATTAATCAAAAAAAATTTAAACAATTTATTCTTTAATAACAATTTTATTAAAATATTAAATAAAAGTTATAATTTTGTTTTCTAATAAGAAGTTTCCTATTTGAAAAATTGTTTTTTGTAGATAAAATATGTTCATGCTAATAACAGTTTAATGTAAAATTATAATTTGTTCGAAGTTTTATTTTTAAAAAAGCAGTTTGAAGTTTAGACACCCCAGAATAGACTATATTTTTGTTTGCAGCATTATAAACAACATCATTTTCCAGGCCATATTTTAAATATTTTAAAATTACTAAGTACTATTGATAAAGTTAAAATGTGTGTTAAATCATATGAAAAGTTTCATATAATCTTGATTATTAATTTGCTGTCAAACTTCTCCTGAAAAAATGTGAATAAATAAAGCATTTAATTGTATTTCCCTATCATAACTTCTAAACAAATTCAACAGTCTCTGAATATAGTAGAAAAATCTATTAAAATTATTATAAAATAACTATATTCATAGTTTTAGCCAGATAGATCATTTATTTCCCGAGCTTTTTGCAAAAAACTAAAATTGAAAATACGCAAAAATAGGTGGACTATAGTTAAGTGATTTTTGCCAAAAATGGCTTATATTTGAGTTATTATTGGTTTGGGAATCGATGATAAACATTATGCTGCGTATATATCTCAAATTTCAGCCTAACATCCGCTTTTTTCTTCAGTATTAAGCAAAGAACTTAAATACGTATAGATCCTAAAAATGGCAGATGTAGTCTTACTATTTTTCGCAGAAATGGCCCTTTTTTAACATTATTATTTTACGAATATAGTTGCATTTTCAAATTTTTAGATAATAGCTACATTATTTTTTAAAAATTTTACAAAAAATTTTAAATATTTAAATTAATAAAACTCTCAAAAAAAAAAAATTATATTTTATTAATTTATATTTCTATTTAACGCAATTTTATATAAAAATGAATAAAATATATACTTTAATTTAAATAAATACAAATGATCTTGAGGTCTTATGGTTTTATGACAGGTCTGTCATACATACATAACCTTACAAAAATAAAGGAAATAAACATTAAACATGTCTTTAAAATATAATTTTAAACATTTAAACAATTTACCTAAACATATAAATAAATTATCTAAAATATTTCAACCAATTAATGTTTTACCAAAAAATGCAACTATCAAAAAACAAGATAAAACTTCAATTAGTCAACGAGTAAGCTACAAGAATTTATATTTTTACAACAATTAAATAAGTATTATTTGCAGTTAATGTTAGATTTAGGTATAATAAGACAAGCGAATCCTGGATGTTTTCATTTATTGCCTCTGGGAGTTCGTGCCATGGATAAATTATCAAAATTTGTTGAGTCTGTAATGGATAGTATAGGCGGACAAAAAGTTGTATTACCTACGTTAACTAGTTCCGATTTATGGAAAACTACTGGTATGTTTAAATTAATATATTTACTTCAAAAAATAATTATTTATAGGTCGGTTACAGGATGATGGACACGAATTATTGATGTTAAAAGACAGACATAATAAAAAGTACATATTAAGCCCTGTAGGTAAATATATATTTAACAATATTACTATTATTTTTAAATGATTATAATTTATAGACACATGAAGAATCAATCACTGATTTATTAGCATCAGTTTCGCCAGTTTCTTATAAACAATTTCCATTACGATTATATCAAATAACAAATAAATATCGCGATGAAATTAAACCAAGATTTGGATTAATGCGAGGTAGACAATTTCTAATGAAAGATTTATACACTTTTGATATTGACTCATCAAATGCGCGCAAAACGTACGAAAATATTTGTAATAGTTATGAGCGCATTTTCACTCAAATCGGAGTAAAATATGTTAAAGGTAAATATAAAAATAATTATAAATAACAATGGTTAATTGTTTGTTGTTTAGTTCTTGGTACAACTGGGAATATCGGAGGTTCAGTTTCACATGAGTATCATTTCCCGGCTGATATCGGAGAAGATTTATTATTACTTTGTAAAAATTGTAATTATATAGCAAATGTTGAATTATCCGGAGATAAAAAATGCCCAAAATGTGATAATACTGATGTGTCTATCTCTTCTGGTATTGAAGTAGGACATACGTTTTTATTAGGTGATAAATATTCGAAACCATTACGCGCGCAATTTCTTGGATTAGACGGTAAACCACATGATTTAGAAATGGGTTGTTATGGATTAGGATTATCACGAATTTTAGCTGCGTCTATTGAAGTTTTATCTACCGAAAATGAAATTCGATGGCCGATGTTATTTGCGCCGTTTACTGTTGTTATTATCCCACCAAAAGTAAGTTTTTATATCTTATAAAATATTCAATATATTATTATTTATTTCGTAAATATAGGATGGAAGTAAAGAAGAATCAACAACAGCACATTTTACTGAAGAAATTTATTCAACTTTAGATAATTTACCAATATTAAAAAATAATATCCTTATTGATGATCGAACTCAACTAACAATCGGTAAAAGATTATTCGATGCAAAACGCATGGGTTATCCATTTATAATTGTAATTGGAAATTCAGCTGTTCAAAATCCTCCAACTTTTGAAATACATGATCTTGTAAATAATACAAAAAATAATTTCACGCAAACTGAATTATGTAATTATATTAAAGTTAAGTTAATGTATTAAATATTGTATTTATTTTGTATACCTTTTCCTAAATAAATAAAGCAGTTGTAGACATATGAGATAAAGAATACGAAGCAGGATCATCATAGCGAGCTCGACTAACGCAGGTAACCCAATTTTTCCATATAGTTCTCTGATACTCTCTATTAGTATGTCTATTAAATAATGGACGGAAAACTTGCTTTGAAACTGAGAAAGATGATCTAATTGCATTTTTTGTGCTATAAAAATATCGTTATTATTAAAATAATATATATTTCATTTAGATAATTATCTACCAATGTGATAATCGCGGTGGTATATCAAAGAAAAAATGTATTTCATCATCTACGGCTTTAGCTTCATCTTCTTTTTTAGTTTTTTTACGTTTTCTTTTCAACATAATATCAAAATCAGCTCGACGCATTCCTAAAATACCTATACATATATTTTTTTCTATGAAATACTCTTCTGGGAGTGTATAAACTCGTTCCATGAAATTTTTGCGTGAATCATTCCTTTGAAATTAAAAAATCGTTTTGTTTTGTAATTAAATTAATATATTAGTGACTTACGGAGGAAAATCAGCTTGTCCAACAGCTAACATACGATAATCATGATCTGCAAAAATAACTTCATTTCCTAAAGGTGATTTTGAGATTAATCTTGGTTGTTTGCGATTAGCTGTACCATTTAAAATTAATTTTTCATAATCGTATAAAGGTTTACGTGTAACATGTTGATGTGCGTATTTATTAAAATATTCTGATCGAATTAAACGATCTGTTTCCCTTTCTATATAAAAATAACATTTTTAAACCTAATTTAAAGATATTTAAATTAAAAACTACCTATAATTTCAAGTATTGGTTTATGTAGAGCATACCAAACAACTCTAGTAGAAAATTTAATCAACATTTCAATTAATCGTCGATCTTTATCAGATAATGAAACACCATTTTCTTTCATATGATGAAATCGTTTACTATCCCTAGACCCTACTAATAATGAACAAAATTCGCGAGAAACCATGCTACGTAAATCAGATAAATCATCTCGAATAATACATTCTTTCGCTATCATATCTGGATGTTTAATTTTTTTCTTTAAAAGTAACCGTTGTTCCATTAAATTACTATGAATCTAAAATTATTATAAGTATTTGCGCTTTTTCGGTAATAAATTTAAATATTAACATACCATAAAAAAATATTGAAAATAAACAATTAGTGCCCGTAATAAATTATCAACTGTTGGAATATGTAAAAAATCTATGTATTGACCAGTTAAAGTTTTAACTTCTGTTGTAAATAATACAACATCTTTAACATCTTGTAATGTTATTATTTCTGCTTCTGGTATTCTACATTTTCGTAAAAAATATTTCCTAAATCTTAGCTATAACATTTTATAAACTTATAGTTAAGGTTGTATTAATTGATCAAGAAATATACTTTTTCTGTAACATCTATTTCTTCGCGAAATGTTATTCCATAAGAAGTTATTTCTTCTTGAGCAATAGCTTTCTTTTTAGCAGATTTTGATTCGCGATTTAAGCAATCTTCATAACTTTAATGATATATAAAATTAGGGAGGATATTAAACATTATAAACCCGATTTTATTAAGTTCGGAACGCTAAATACTTCGGATAATTACTTTCTTTCAAACCTTTTATTGTTTGAAATGATATCTTGAGGTGATTAGATTTATTTTCTTATATTTTAAATAATTCTCCTTTGTCTAGCTATAATTTGAGTGTCATGATGTATATAAAAACCGTTAAAAAAATGCTTTAAATGATTTTCCCCGGAAATGAGACCCTAATAGATCAATTTTTGGATCTAAATTACCCATAATCCGAAATTATTAGCGCAGTTTTTGAGCAATCGAGTGCATATATACAATAATTGCTCGTTTAATATTAAGATATACACAAACTTACTAGCCAAAGAAATTAAAAATTATACTTGCCCGGTAAATATTAGCCCTTGTACTGTCCGATCATCCCATTCAAAATGCCCTGTGACCCAAGCAAGATAATTTTTATTAAAATTCATTTTATTATAACATTACAAAAACTACAAATTGTCACAAATTATACAGACTAGATTATTATTTAAAATTATTAAGGACAAATATTGAATTAAAATTATCTGTTGATATTATTTTCACAAAATTTGACACAACTATAATAATCACAGACCAAAACATGGATAACTGAGAAACCACTATAATAAAAAAAATATATTATTACTTGAAATTGTTTATTTTAAATATTTGTATTACCTGAATATACTAGAAATTGGCATAAAGTTGTATAAATAAATACAAATAATATATTTAAATGCTCATCAGTATGATTTGTCCAAATTAATGCCGGTAAAAGGAAGAATTTTCCAAAACTTGATATTGTATAAGTTTTCATTATCATTTTAAAACTTATACTTTGTTTATTAAATACTTTCGAAACGCATAAAGTTAGTACATATAATAATACATTATAAATAAAAGTACTTATCGTAATTTTAACAAAAATCAAATAGAATTGTAAATCTTTTTGATTAAAGTTAATCTCATTGTTTATATTATCATTATTAGAATAATTATATTTTGGATAGTTTAACGTCCATTCAGAATAAGCTTCCATTAATTGTACTAATACCGTAAGTTTCCAATGATTCTATTTATAAAATAATTATAAATATATTTATTTAAATACAATGAATTATTTTTTACCTTAAAATCAGTGTTATACAAGAAATGTCTATAAGCTTCTTTTTTTAATAGAATTAAATCGATTATAGTAATAATTGGATCATATTCGATATATTTATCGCATATATTATCGCAATTTTCCTATAAATATAATGCGCCAAATTTTTTATAAGATTTAACAACATTAAACACAAAATAAAAATAAGTATTAATATAAACTTACACATGTATTTAGTTTTAAAACAGTTGGACTATATGTTTTATACAATTCTTTAATGTTATTACCACAATTTATACAAGTATATCGTAATTTACTACTTTTATTCATAATTACAACAATTTGCAAGAAGCTAACCTTATAGGTATTCTGACTTGACAGTTCAAATGACAAACATCTGATGAACATCTGATTGATTGATAACAGCTGATTATAAACGTCAATTCAAATTGTCAAAACCACCTGTTTAAATTTACGTCAAAAAATGAATTTAGAAAATTGGAAACAAGTTGAAAATCTTATACCTTCTACATATTTTCGTCAAGCTGTAGATGCATCTAAAACGCGCGAGAAATTAATTCAACAATTAATACAACATGTAAATAGTTTAAAATAAAATGTCATTACGTAGTTTTTATTTAAAATAAATTGCAGAAAAAAATTCCTACCGAAGGATGGGATGAAGAAATGATAAATATATTTTTAAAACAATTATCGTTTATGGATAGTAATAATTTTCCTTCGAATTGCGGTGTAGGTGAACGTGAAGCTAGATTTGCATCTGGTAAGTTTAAATTAAAGTGAATATTTTAACATTTCTTGGTAGATATTGTTGCTAGAAGACATTTTCATTTTGGACATGGAGTTGGACGATCAGGAGATTTAACTGAAGTGCAGCCGAAGGCTGCAGGTTCTAGTGTTATTGCTAAACTTACTAATTGTATGCTAAAAGATTTACTTAAATTTATGGGTACGGTATTCAGTGTTTAATTAAATTAAATATATTTAATTATTTTATATGTTTTACAGGAATCGAAGATGAATTTAGTTGTATTTTAGCCCCAGTTGCAACTGGCATGAGTTTAGTATTAACTTTATTAACATTACGAACAGAAAAACCAAACGCTAAATATGTAATTTGGTCAAGAATCGATCAAAAAGCTTGTTTTAAAAGTATCATTACAGCAGGTACTTATTTATTATTATTTTACTTATGTTTAAATGACAATAAAAATATTTTTAAGGCTTTATACCGATAGTAATCGATCAAAAAATAAATATCGACGAATTAATAACAGACGTAGACGCTATAACTGAAAAAATAAATGAACTAGGTGTAGAAAATATTCTTTGTATAATGACAACAACTTCATGTTTTGCTCCTAGATCGTGTGATTCAATTGAAATTGTTGCTAAAATATGTAAGGATTATGATGTACCTCATGTAATTAATAACGCATATGGCTTACAATGTGCTTATTATGTCAAAAGAATTCAAAAAGCCGAACGGTATAAACTATTTTTTATTTATTAATAATGTTATATATTTTATAAATATTTTTAGGAAAGGACGCGTCGATATTTTCGTACAAAGTACTGATAAAAATTTAATGGTTCCTGTTGGTGGAACTATTATCGCAGGGTTTAATAAAAAATTAGTTGAAAATATTGCTAAAATTTATCCAGGCCGTGCGTCATCTTCTCCCACATTAGATACTTTTATAACTTTATTAAATTTAGGTAAAAATGGTTATAAATCGCTAGTAGATCAACGTGTTGAAATGTATCAATATTTAAATGAACGATTAACTGAAGTAGCAACTAAATATCAGGAAAGAGTTTTAAATACGTTTAGTAATCATATTTCATTAGGTAGGTACTACATATAATTTTTCTTCCCGTTGTTTTAAAACTAATTTAAATCAAATTATATAGGAATGACTTTAAGTACTATAAAAGAGGAAGATTGTACAAAACTTGGTTCAATGTTATTTATTAAAAATGTATCAGGTGCGCGAGTTATTATACCTGAAGAAGTTAAAAAAATTTCGAACATCGAATTTATTGGTTAGTCTAAAAAATAATTGTTATAATAGAGAGTTGTATTGATATTTTATTGTAGGTTGGGGTTCACATTGTAAAAAATATTTTACGCCTTATTTAACATGCGCATCATCTATTGGAATGACCAAACAAGATGTGGATTTATTTATTAAAAGATTAGATCAAGTTTTAATTAAGATTAAGAAATAATAATAATTGAATCTCTTATGTTATTAACTTATTTTGTTTTGTTTTAAATAAATAATTTACATTATATATTTGAATGTTTTATTTTCTTATTAAACTATAATAAATACATAAATAAATATAATTATGGCAGCAATTATTTCAGCTATCTTGCGAATACATAGTTATTAGCCTACAAAAAAAATTGTAATTATTTATAATACATATTTTTATTTATTTAAATAATTACCTGTCATAAGAATATTTTCTATCAATATCTGTTAAAACTTTTGCGCTATCACAATATATACCTTCACAAGTATTATTTGTATTATCAGAATATTTTTCTATTGCTGTTAATACATATTGCGTTAAATTATTAATACGAGCATCAACTAAAGATAAATATATAACTTTAATTAAATCATATCGTTTTAAAAATAATTATTTCAAGTTTACCTTGAGATTTATGCGAAAAAGATCTTAATTCCATATCTTCCGAATCCTCTTTAGATGGTTTAAATTTCGGAATAAATAATAATAAACATATAAGCGCAATAAAACCAACAATTTTTTTAAATATAACAAGTTTTAATAATATTTTTAAAATTGTAAATAAATCTAATTTCAAATGAAATTTATCTAATAGTCCTAACATCGCATGCGGCATTCCAGGAAATGGAAATGACGGGAAACTAAAAATTTAATTTTATAAATAAATAAATATTGCTATGGAAGTTTTAGTTTAAAAATTAATTAAATTAATTACGTACTACCTTGGGACATGACTTGGTGGTCCATAAACTGGAGGACCGTAATGCGTTGGAGGAAAATTTGGCTCGGAATACCCATGGAGAGGTGGTCCATAATTTTGTTCTGGACCTGTTTCATATCCAGTTGGATATTTAGCCTCTCTATCGTTTTTATTCGATTGTAATTCACCTCTAGATTCATAATACGCGTCGATATATGAATCTCTTGCTTCAATTTTATCCTCCGCGTAACTCGCGATAATTACAATTAAAAATATAACTATTTTTTTCATTGTTGTTGTTACTTGTATTAAACTCAGAGCAAGACTGACTGATTAATGATATTTTTAAACATTGTTGTTTTCAATGAAATGTATTTGTTCCGGTTTGATATCCTTTTTTGAATATATTTGATATATTTAGTAAGTCAGCGATTGGTTAAATATTTTTGTCGCGCTACATTAATATAATTTGTATTCATATTATATATTAAGGTAACAATGGGGCCATGAAATGTACGAATAATAAATTATAAAACATATTTAAATAGTTTAATATGTTAAAGATTTATTTTTATTGCAAAATAATGACGAATATATCAATTTATTTAATCATTCTAATGAATAAACTTATATATTTATAAAACGTTTAATTTCGAATAAAAATCAATTCATTAAATAAATATTACATTATTAAGTTAAAAATTATTCATTATTTTATTATATTTAGTATTATAAGGCT
>CM008239.1:2112166-2127848 GCA_002278615.1 Pogonus chalceus | reverse complement strand
CGAGCGATAGGTGCAGTATTTTTAATTCCTGCAACGTTTTTCTGGGCTCGAGGTATGTTTAAACCAGGCATGAAACCAAGAATTGTTGCGTTTGGTACTTTAATTGGATTACAAGTAAGTTTTGCGTAATTATAAATGAATTAAATTAATCAAAATTATGAGGTAGGGTTTATTAGGCTGGTATATGGTAAAATCTGGACTTGAAGATCGCTTTCATGGTGAAAGCGATGTACCTAGAGTATCTCAATATCGATTAGCATCGCATTTAAGTGCAGCGTTTGTATTGTATACGTTATTTTTATGGTCAGCGTTGGATCATTTATTACCAGCGGAAAAAATAGCGTACGTTAACGCTAATGCGTTAAAAGCCGCGCGGAAATTTAGAATGTTAGCACATTCGTGCAAAGGGATGGTATTTTTAACCGCTCTTTCAGGTATTTCTAATTAAAACATTAATTTTTTTTAACTAATTAATATTTGGTTATAGGCGCATTTGTAGCAGGTTTAGACGCTGGATTAGTTTATAATTCATTCCCAAAAATGGCTGATAAATGGATACCTGATGATATCCTAGCATTTAATCCGAAAGTACGGAATATTACAGAAAATCCGACGACTGTCCAGTTTGATCATAGAATTTTAGGTACAACAACGCTATGTCTTATATCTGCTATGTGGTTATTATCGAAAAAACGACAATTACCTCCTAGGGCTTATTTAGCAGCAACTGCTGTTGGAACTATGGCTTGGATTCAGGTAAATATTTATTTTATATAATAAGGTTATGTTCGCTGTCATTAAAAGTTACAAATTAAAAATGTAACTTACCTTTTTAACACTCAGAATATATTAATATTTATTAATTTTATAGGTTTTACTGGGAATAAGTACTTTATTAACATATGTACCGGTTCCACTTGCCGCAAGTCATCAAAGTGGTTCTCTTGTTCTTCTTTCAACAGCTGTTTGGTTAACTCATGAATTAAAAAGATTACCAAAGTAATAATTAAATAAAATGTATTACGTCTCATGTAAATGTTTAAATATATATTGTTTTTTATTTTAAATAGTTATTTTTACTTAAAACAATATTAAAAACTCCGTAAATTATAATAATAAAGTAAAAAATTTGCAGCAACGAGTATAAACAATATTTATTCTGAGTATTTAAATTATATGCTTATATATAATTATTTCAAAAAAAAATTACAATAATATGAAACTGAATATTACAATTATAATAATCATTTGTACTAGTCAGACTTAAAACGTACAAATATGATATTATTTAACACAATTCTTTTGTATCACAACACAGATACTTTTTTACCAATCGCGCGCATTCCAACAAATATCAAAAACTGTAAATAATATTTTTAAAAGTTGCGTATTGTAGTGTTTTTGGTTGAATTAAAATTATTTATTTCTTAATNTAATATATCAGTCTAATTTCTTTGTTTTTAATAAAATTTTCTGTATTATAAATAAATGCGCAAATTATAAGAACGGTTTATATAAATATAATATTTATTATATATTAAATTTATATAATTCGCTCTGTTTTTCTATATGTAAATAATACACCCGTTTAATTGTTAGATAAAACTTATTAATATTAAAATTTATTTTTTTTAATATCATAGTCAAGTGATGTATTTACTTATTAAAATTTAGCGCCACACATTTCGATACATTATTTACTAATTAAAGCATTTTTGTTTTTTAAATCACAAATTATATTTTAAAGTAATGATATGTAAAAACTAAATTTTGTACAAAATTCATGTATCCATATAATAAGAGCTTGCATTTTTATTTATTGTAACCGTAAGTGTAAAAAAAATTGATTTTTATTTCAAAATAACAATTGATATCAATAATAATAAAGATAAAATGGGGTCAAAATTTATCTTCATAAAAATATATAAGTAAAACTTGTAATGATTCTAAAAAAAATGTTATTTTTCAGTAGAAAAATTGATAAAATTAGTGCCAATATCCTTGAATAAATTCACCAATCGTCTATGATATTACTGCTTAAATATAACCCTCGTACATTTTTTATATTATGTACAGAAATAATGATATGATAAGTCATATCAAAACAAATGTAGCTAAACATTTGTTTATATAAGTTTTTAAAATACACGCTCACAGCCACAAAGCACAATTAGTGAAGACACACATACACACACTCACAATCGAGTTTTTTAATATACCGCGATTAACTTATAAATCCCTTTCTTAATTTAATAATAATAATAATAAGAAAGGCATCAGGGATCATTCGTAAGCCGAAACTAATGAAATAAATTGTATAAATTGCCGTATTTTTTTATTTTTAACTTGTACGTTATCGAAAAAAAAATTAATTAAATATTGAGCGTAATCATTTGAAATAAGATCCCTGAAATAAAGTGGATGTAAAAAATGCGCGGTTCACGAGGCACGTCTAGGTGGCGGTGTTAATAATTCTGTATTCACTATCACTTGCACTACATATCCCGGCTGAATTTTTGCCTCTTCTACGTGGAGTTTATCACCTAAAAGTTTGCCACCGAAGAACCATCGCTGTCGACTTGCTTCTACACCTTCTTGACTCTGTTACAAAATTTTATTCACGTCAATATACGCATCTAATTACTTTTAAAACAAAATATAACGCTTCTAGATTGTCAATTGTTTTTTATATATATAAGATAATATACGGTTTCTAGATTGTCAATTGTTTTTCAAATAAAAACAAAATATAAAGCTTCTAGATTGTCAGTTGTTAAAACTATTTTTAAATTATTTTTATATATAAGAAAATGTACGGTTTCTAGATTGTCAATTGTTTTTTTAATTTCAAACAAAACATTAAGGCATCTCGATTGTCAATTATGATAACTATGATTCAATTGTTTTTGATAATAATGAATACTTTTAATTAAAAACAAAAAAATATAAAACTACGTGATTGTCAAACGTTAAAACGAAAGTGTTATTCAATTGATTTTTTTTTTATAATAATGAATGGTTATGTCGAATTCATTAAACTATATTATAATGCTAAAAAAACTTGAATTATTCCATTAATAAATAAAATACTTTTAATTAAAAACAAAATATACGACTTCTAGATTGTCAAACGTAAAAACAAACGAAACAATAGTATTATTCAATTGTTTTTTTCCATAATATTGAATATGCGCTTGTGTTAAACACAATCTTTTTAATAATAAATAAAATATGTCATAACAAAAATATGCGTAAAATTAAATAAGTCAAAATAAAGATAAATTGTCCGCATTCTTGAATTATTTTTAATTGTTTATCAACTGGTAAACATTAAAATACTTTCGTAATCTATTTATTCGCGAACAAATTGACCGCTGTAATTCGAGTAATGATGCAAAAAAAAAATACCTGTAGTTTCTTTTTACAAATTCCAATAGTATCTGTAGAATAAACAGATAATTTAACATCTGTACAATTATGTGAAAGCCTTAATTTCAAAGTTGTTTCCGTTCCACCATCAACAGGTTCACTGCATTCAGCAGGCGAGTCTCTACCATTATCCTCTTTAACTATATTTATAGGATACGATAAACAATATATAGGCACTTGGTAACGTGCGCCTAATTCATCATAGCATTCCGTTAAGTAACCTAAATTATTAAATTCATTAATATATTGTTGTATTATAAAAATTTGGTTATATTAACCATTTGGTACTGAGATACTAGCACCATCTAAGATGGCTTGTGCTAGCTCAAAGTCTAAGCTCTCGGCAGCTATCGCAGCTGCTCGTAGAGCATCCCAAATTTCTTTTCTACCGTCGAAGGCTGGGGCAGTGTCCCAAAATTCATCTCGTTTACTGCGTAATTGTCCTTCAGTTAATGGCACATCTGATTTCCAACGTATAGTTTCATGGCACAACGGATGATTTTTTCTTGTACTTCCTAAATATTATAAACATTTAAAAAAATGTTAACTAACATATTGTTAGTTGTATTTCCAAGAAAATCAAAACGGTTTAACATCATATTTATAAATAAATCAAACGTTTTGATATTATTTGTTTATATTTTATATATCTTTTGCAATTTATGACCTATTTGGTGTAAAGGTCCAAGGTTAATTTCTTAAAATGTTTACCTGAATTTGGTCTAGATATTGTTCCAGACGAATCGTCAATTGCACCACTTCTACTGCGTGTTATACCTATGCACCCACCCATTTCGAAATACTTATTTTATACGGCATCTCAGTATACATAAACTTTATATACACTAATTCTTTATGTTCTACTTCTGCCATTTTCCATTCATCATTTCGGATTTTGCTTGAACTTTGCTCAATTCGACATTCAATCATCAGATGTCACTTTAAATTTACAGTGTTCCCAATATAACCATAAAATTGCAATCACCGAATATTAAACTCATATAAATAACATTAAATTACAAATTAACATAGTTTAATACGTTCTATCATTCCATCACATTCGTTATTTATTAATTTAAACATATCAATAATACAATTTATCATACATTAGTAATTTTATTTATTATTATAAAGTTTGCAACATTTAATATCATAAACGTCAAATTGACATTTCAATGACGTTTTATTTACAAATATTTATACTGATAATTTTTATATATTTGTTGAAGGACAATTATACCGCGGTTATAAATTTTAAAGCAACCAATTAAATATTATAACTAGATAAGAACTAAAATGATTATTATAGATTCTTGAAGGTCATATTATATGTAATAAAAAAAATATTTACAGCTATTTTTTTCAACAGCAGTAATCGAATGAAATAAATTTAATAACTATGAATCAAATATTTAAACGGTAAATTCAAAATTGGAATATTTAAATACTTTAGAATATATTTTATTTATTTCTTAGGAATATACTTTCCATTTCAAGAAAAAACTCTTTAAATAGTATTTTTCGAAGTTTAAGTGGGGCAGAACAAAATAAAAATAATTATGATTATAATAAGTCGAATAAAAATTTATATAAAGTTTTAGGGGCTACTGCATTAACTTGTTTAGGATTATATAAATATAATGGTTTGTTATACGCAGTATTATAATTTATTTCTTGTTTATTTATTATATTTTAATAGATATTAATAAAAACCGCATATATGCAGCTGCTACAGCTAAAAATATATCAACATCAATTGATAATGTTGGAGAATATCGTCCAGATTTACCAAATTATTCAATAGATGATGTATCATCACATAGCACAAAGTAATTAATTTTATTAGGTTATGTTACTTGTATTATAATAAAAAATAAATTATAGGGATAAAAGAATTTGGGTAATTTATAAACAAGGAGTTTACGATGTAACCGATTTTATTTCCTCCCATCCAGGAGGTGATAATATATTATTAGCAGCTGGTTCATCCGTCGAACCATTCTGGATGATTTATGGAATCCATAAAAACGAGCGCGTTTTTAAAATAATGGAAGACATGCGAATTGGTAATATATCTAAAGAAGATTCTCAAGGAGTTACAAGCAATATGGACGATCCATACGCTAATGATCCAAGGCGGCATGTTGCATTAATACCAGCTTCAAAAAAACCATTCAATGCAGAACCAATTCCATCCCTTTTAGTCGAAAGTTATTTAACACCTAAGTATGTTTTAATTAATTTATATTTATTTAATTTAAAATAATTATTTAGCGATTTATTTTATGTTCGAAATCATCTTCCCGTGCCAATTGTTGACCCAGAAACATACGAATTAGAAATCGAAATTGAAGGGAAAAAGAAAATTATTTCATTAAGTTTGGAGCAATTGAAAAAATTCAAAAAATATACAATAACTGCGACTGTTATGTGCGCTGGTAATCGGCGGAGTGAAATGTCTAAGGTATTGTTATTGTTTATATTAAATAAATTATTATTTATTATGTTTTTCCCGTTATTACTTTGTTGATATAACTGTAATTTATTTATTTCAGTTGAAAGAAGTTAAAGGTTTAAGTTGGGGCCATGCGGTTATAGGTAATGCGACATGGTCCGGGGCTCGTTTAAGGGATGTTTTAATAGCAGCTGGACTTACCGACGAAGAAAATTTTAAACACGTCCAAGTAATACTTAAAAAATTGATACAAAATTAAATCTAATTTATTTTTTTAAGTTTGAAGGCTTAGATGTAGATGTTGTTAATAATTGTTACGGTGCATCAATTCCATTTTTTAAAGCAATGGATAAAAATGGAGATGTGTTACTAGCGTATGAAATGAACGGGGAAGAATTACCGCGCGATCATGGATATCCAGTCCGCGTTATAGTACCTGGAACAGTAGGCGCGCGTAATGTTAAATGGCTAGGGAAAATAGTCGTATCAAACGAGGAAAGTACTGCATTTTGGCAACAAAACGACTACAAAGGTTTTAATTCAAGTGTTGAGATGAGCACTGCAGATTATTCCAAAGCACATGCTATTCAACAATTGCCTGTTATATCAGCGATTTGTCTACCGGAGAATGGAAATACCGTGGAATTAAAACATGGATGTATTCCAGTTAAAGGTACAATTATATCCACAACTTACTTAGATAACTTAAAAATATATTTTAATTCACAGGTTACGCATGGTCAGGGGGTGGTCAAAAAATCTACCGGGTAGATGTAACAATAGACGGTGGAAAAACATGGCATGAAGCTAAAATTGACCATCAAGGTTCAGAAGAACCTCCTAAACATTGGGGATGGACTTTATGGTCAGCTAATATACCAGTTGATGCTAAATCTAAAAAGGTACATTTCTAAACTGTTTTTATTTAAATTAATAATTAAATTTTATTTATTTTTTAAGGTTGAAATTTGGGCAAAAGCGGTCGATTCTTCGTATAATACTCAACCAGAAACGTTTACTCATATTTGGAATATTAGAGGTGTTTTAAGTAACGCTTATCACCGTGTTAATGTTAATATTAAATCTAAATAAGTTTGGTAATAGATATTTTATGGTATTAAGAAAAGACATTTATAATTATTACGCAGTTAAAAGACTTTATAGGTACATAACACTAGCAATATATGGAGATATTATTTGTTATTTAACAATATATTGTAGTTTTTTTTTTATATATAAATATATTTTTTAAAGTTAGCATCTCACCTGAATTTATTTAACACTAATCTTCCTCTCAAATTATTTATTTGTTATTATCGTAGCTGACGTGTATTGTTTATAAGCACGTATCATAAAGCTACTTATCTTAAGTTATGTATATTAGTAAATTTAAGGTTTAAAACAAACATAATATTATTCAAACGTTATTTCTAAGTTTTTATTGCACATTAGTGTGTTAAAACCTTAACTTATAACACATCTACAGATATTTACCTTTACAACTAGAAACACATAAAAAAAATAATTTATACATTTTTATAATATAAACAATGGACGTATTTTTATCGATTATCTTATTTTTAATAATAGATTGTTCGAACGTTTCGGAATAAAATCGTTTTGTCGATAAAATGGCTGTTATTTCTTTTAGAAATAATATAGGTGCATATAACATAAAACAAATAAATAAAATGTATTTTATTACATTGCGAAATATACAAAAGTATATATACGACTTATAAACACAATGTACACTAGCCGTATTTTATAAATAAAAAGGCAGTGAAACTAAACAACGAAAAAACAGAAAATAAAGGAATGAATTAAGTTCATTATAACTATATACAGAAACTGCCACCATTTTTTTGTTTGTTATTAAGCCCATTTCTAATAACAACAGAATTTAAATTTACAATAAACATCTATTTATAAATGTTAATATAGATTTTAAGGTTCTAATCACCGATTATTTTATATCAACAATGACTATTTCATAAATATACACAGATAAAGTTGAATACTTATATTTTTACCGAAGTATTAAATAAGATAGTTTGAAAACGTCGAATATAGTAAATTAATATTACATAATAATTACTAGAAGTTATAAAGCATTTAAAAATGCGTTTTAAATTATTTAAGAATGTAATAAAATCCTACAATTCCTGGAATAATAAATTAAAATCTAAAAAAATGAATGTCTAAAAAATTACCTGGTTTTTTTGACCTTGTGATTCCATTCTATAATGCACAGTTTTTTAATTCAATATTTGTTCTATATTACGAAAAAAACTTATTATTTTTTGTTATATATATATTTATATATATACAGTAAATATCCAATAATACGATACTTCGAATTTATTTGAATAACAACGAAGAACATAATATTGAATTTTTTTGCTGCTTAATTAGTTATTTTTATGATTGATTGGGATGTAAAGACGCGTATATTGGAACTGCTTTTGCTTTGGCAAGTTCAGAGGCATTTTTTGCAGCATCTTTTAGTTTACTTGTGGCTGTGTATGTTGGGACATGAAATGTATTGGTCCCTGGACTTGGAAACATCGAAGCTAATACATGGTTGAAACCGCCAACCTTTAAATTTTATTAATTTAATACTTAATTATTTAAATTATAAGCTAATTTTACCATTTTGGTACAATTTTTACGGAAACGATCCATTCCAAATGCACAAATAGCCCGCCCAAACCCTTTAACTTGTGAATCTATCCAAGCGGATCTTATAGCTACAGTTGTTCCTGGAGTTTCATCACTTTCACGATAAATAACTTTCTCTGTTATCGACTAAAATATATATCTATGTAATATTATCATTTTAAACCTATTTGCAACCTACCATAATTTTAGTATGACCTAAATTTCTGGTATAAGTAACTAATTCTTTTCGTTTTGGATCGACTATTGATTCTTCAACAATACAGACTATTTTACCACCAGGTACAAATCTTTCAGCCCATTTTGGTACGGAACTATTAGTTTTTGATAATAAACGTTTAGAAAATAATTTGCCTGATCGTATTTCACGACAGACTGTATCTTCTGTCAAGACATGAGCACTATAACGTAAAAATTCACATTTTATAATGTTTTCAGGACAATTATAGTTATGTTGTTTGGAAAGATAATTAATTTAAAAGGGAATTGTATTAGTTATAATAAAATACAATGTTTCATATTAAGTATGGTTATCTAAACGTCAATATTAGAATATACCTGTTTGGATTTGGATAGCGTTTCCAAAATGCTTGCGCAACTTGATCCCATGTAAAATGGAAAGTAGTTGTTTGTTCGAAATATTTGACCATGATTTATGATAATTTAGAGTTAAAACAATATTCCTTTACTTAAACACTCATTTCAGTTTGAATTATAACCAATTTTCTGTTTTTCAATTATTCTAATCACTTAAATCACAATAAAATTATATATTTAATTACACGAATGGTTAATTTATGTCAATATGTTTGTTAATTATTTAATAATTCACCACAAAATGTAAATTAATTCGACGTGATATTATGCACGTCCACCTTACACAGAAACCATCTATGGAAAAGAGCGACATGTTAGATAATTACACCGGCCTAGAGTTGTTAATCAATATGCAATTTGCTGGGACATTATTTCTTATGAATGAAATATGTATCGATAATTTTAATGAAAATAAATAAATAAACAAAACAATAAATGAATATATTATAAATTATTTTAAAATAATCACTTTTAAACAAGATAAAAGTGGTTCAAGGGAAAAGGTCCCATGGTGTAATGGTTAGCACTCTGGACTCTGAATCCAGCGATCCGAGTTCAAATCTCGGTGGGACCTAAGTTTTTCTCTTTTATATAAAACCAATTAAATCTATTTAAATTTCATTTACGCACATACGGCGAACGAAAGAGCCAAAAATTTACTTAAGAATTACGCAAACAACAAAATAAAACAGATAACAAATTTCTTCCCAAATTATAACTTGTTGACTGTATTTAGGATTAAAATATAAATATTTAAAGCTTGTCTTCCTGTTTTGAATCAAAATAAGATAATTTTAATTGTTTTAGATAAATAACTTCAAAATACAAAATAGCGATGAGGTCCCACCGAGATTTGAACTCGGATCGCTGGATTCAAAGTCCAGAGTGCTAACCATTACACCATGGGACCTACNTTTTTATTAAATAATATAATATTAGAATTGTTAATACGTATAAAAAACAAAGTAAATTATTCAATATTTATATTTAATGAATAATAATAATGTTTTAAGTATTAAATAACACACTATGGCAATGATATTGACGTTTTGCGAAACGTAATCAAGTGAGTTATTTTATGGTATTTTTTCTCACTTCATTTATATAAAGTATTTAAAAATTAAATATATGCAGTCGATAAGTTTGTCAAGAATAAATCTTCTAGTAACATCATTAATAAGTAATCCATTTAAGATTACAAAATTACCTAGGTACAATTACAATAGTGAGGTTAAAGCTGTATAGAAGCATTTTTTAATTTTGTTTTTAGATATAATACAGTTCGAATAAGATTAATAACAAATATGACGGCTGCAGTATCTTCAGCAGCAATAGTTCGACGGATAGACAATGTCATTAAATCCGAAGAAGATAAAAGACAATACCGTGGTCTTGAATTAGCGAACGGTATGAAAGTTTTGCTTGTCAGTGATCCAACAACTGATAAATCTGCTGCTTCGTTAGATGTTAACGTTGGTAGGTATTCTCAGCTTATAATTAAATCGTTTTTGTTATGAATATGTATGAAATTTCAGGATATTTGAGTGATCCTGATACAGTACCTGGTCTAGCACATTTTTGTGAACATATGCTGTTCTTAGGAACTGAAAAATACCCTAAAGAAAATGATTATAATAAATTTTTAAGTGAACACGGTGGAAGTAGCAATGCATGTACTTATCCTGATCATACTAATTATTATTTCGATGTAGTTCCTGATCAATTACAGAACGCGTTAGATAGGTATTTAATAAATCAAGTATCTTTAATAACATAGATAAATTAATTTAAACTATGAATAGATTTGCTCAATTTTTCCTTCATCCATTATTTACCGAAACCGCAACTGAACGTGAATTAAATGCAGTTAATTCAGAGCATGATAAAAATGTCTCAAGCGATATGTGGCGATTGGATCAACTTGATAAACACACATGTAATCCGAAACATCCATATCATAAATTTGGAACTGGAAATAAACATACTTTGGATGTTATTCCGAAAGAAAAAGGAATTAATGTTAGAGATGAGCTTTTAAAGTTTCATGATACTTGGTATTCATCGAATATTATGGCGTTAGCTGTGTTAGGGAAAGGTATACACATAAATATATAAAACATTATTTCATATAATAATATATTTGATATTTACAGAAAATTTGGATGAACTTGAATCAATGGTTGTTGATTTATTTTTGGAAGTTAAGAATAAAAATGTTACTGCACCAACTTGGGAAGAACATCCATTTACAGACGATGTACAAAGAATTTGTATTTATGTTGTTCCTATTAAAGATATTCGCAATTTAAATATTGTATTTCCAACTGGAGATTTACATAAATATTATAAATCATCGGTAAGTTAATTTGCAATATTTGCATTATAAGGCATTAATTTACGACATATTATCTCACCACATAAACATTCTGTTAAAATTTCATCATCGTTTGTAACTAAATTAATTTTTCCATCTCCATAATCAAACGTTAGTTCGCTATTAACATTAATATCTTGTTTCGCAAATATACATAACTTCGGAATTGTATTGTTAATTCGAACAGGAATTAGTTCACAATTTGGGTTGCAACTATGGTTTAAAAATCTTCCGATATTTCCAAAATACGCTGGATCAATAAACGTTGTATGTTGATGTTCTCCAAAATATTCTTGCACGCAAATTATATAATTCATTAAATTATTTTCTTTGTTATGTTTAAATCGTTTATTTGCTTCGGTTTTTGTAATGATTTCTCCAGCATATTCGCAGATATAATTCCCTTTTAATATAAATTTATTTGTAAATAAACCAAGTCCTTTTTTATCGCAATTTCTTACTTCTAAATGATTTCTTGGACCGTATTGTACTAATTTATTATTACATATATTTGAACATTTACAATTATTATTACATTCATAAATACCGTTGTTTGATTTATCTGGATTTATAACATAATAATTATGTAAAACTTCTTGTATATTAACTAAATTATTGTTAAAAATGTTATAATTATTTGATGATTTTAAACAATAACAATTTGTTTTTAAACTGCACGTATTTTCACATTTACAGCCTTGAACGAATACTTCGTTAAATTTATCTTCAGTTTCTGTTGTCGGTATATTTTCTGTTATATAAATCACATTTTTAATTGCAATATTTTCGTAAGGATCACAAAAATCCATTTTAAAATCAAATAGGTTATGTACTAACTGACATTTAACACACATAGGCGTATCATTTTGGAATTTTTTGGAATTATTTTTGTTGATAGCCTGGAAGTTATATCAGCCATTTGGTGGGCCATGAAGGAGCTGGTAGTTTATTATCAGCCCTTAAAGCACGGGGTTGGTCTAGTAGTTTGGTTGGAGGAAATCGAAGCGCACCCCGGGGTTTTGGATTTTTCGGAATTTCGATGGATCTTACTGAAGAAGGGATGAATCATATTGATGATATTATTACACTTGTCTTTCAGGTATTTCAATATATAAACAATTTTATTGCAGATAGATAATTATAAGTTTATTTTAGTATTTAAATATGTTACGAAAAGTTGGTCCACAAAGCTGGATTCAGGAAGAACATAGGGATATCTTATCAATGCATTTTCGTTTTAAGGATAAAGAATCACCTAGTCAATATATTTCAAGTATTGTTCAAAATATTCATGTAAGTTTCATAATATTTATAATAATTACAATTTATATCAACATATTTTTATTAGGATTATCCTTTGGAAGAAGTTTTATCTGGTCCGTATCTATTAACGGAATGGAAACCAGAGATTGTAGAAGAACTACTTTATAATTTCAATCCTGATAAAATGCGGTAAATTTTATTAAACATTATTTAATAAATTATTTACCAAATTATTTATTTTAGAATTGGAGTCATTGCGAAAAAGTTTTCTGGAGATACAGATCAAATTGAACCATGGTATGGAACTGAACATAAAATTGAGAAACTCTCAAAAGATAAATTAAAGGTAATAGTATAAAATAGTTGAAAAAAATTGCATTGTTACTTAATTTTTCGTTTTAGATGTGGAAAAACGCTGGTTTATGTGAAGAGTTACAAATTCCTGAGAAAAATGTATTTATTCCAACTAGTTTCAATTTATATCCATCAGATAAAGATGTAAGAATATAATTTATATAGATTTATATGTTTTTAATGCAATTTTTTACAGATAAATCAACATCCAACTATAATTCAAGACACAGCGTTGTTTAGAGTTTGGTTTAAACAAGATGACGAATTTTTATTACCAAAAACTAATGTTACTTTTGATTTCGTTAGGTATTTATTTCAATTCAGTTTAAATACATTTTTTTTATTAAAATAAATCAATTTTCAGTCCTTTAGCGTATTTGGATCCAATGAATTGCAATTTAACGCATATGTTTGTGCAATTATTCCGCGATTCTTTAAATGAATATGCGTATGCCGCAGAAATTGCTGGAATGCGTTGGGAATTAACAAGTACAAAATATGGACTAATTGTAAGTGCATTGTTATTATTCCTGGCTCAAATATTAATTTAAAAATATATTTCAGTTAGGAATCGGAGGGTACAGTAACAAACAACATGTTTTGTTAGATAAAATAATGGATAAATTAACGAATTTTAAAATTGATCCAAAGCGGTTTGAAATACTTAAAGAAAATGTAAGTTTTTGGTTGTTTTGTTGTTGATTGTTGTTATAATAGGTTGTTATTGTTGTAGTATATAAGAAATTTGAAGAATTTTTCTGCTGAGCAACCATACCAACACGCTGTTTATTATTTAGCAGCGTTGTTAACAGAACATTCATGGACAAAACAAGAACTTTTAGAAGCAACAGAACGTATAAAACTATTTATTTAAATATTTACTATAAAATATAACATTAAATTATTTTTAGAATTAACTTTGGAACGTTTGGAAGCATTCATTCCACAAATGTTATCGAAAATGCATATTGAAAGCCTTGTCCACGGCAATGCAAATAAACAAAAGGCTTTAGAACTTATGTCTATCGTAGAAAATAATTTAACACGTAAATTTTCAATGTCTCCATTACTTCCAAGACAATTACTCTTAAATCGTGAATTGAAATTAGATAATGGTGCTAATTATTTATATCAAGTTGAAAATAATGTGCATAGATCTTCTTGCGTTGAATTATATTACCAATGTGGGGTGCAATGTAAAGAAAGTAATATGTTGTTGGAGTTATTTACTCAAATAATACATGAACCATGTTTTGATATACTTCGAACTAAGGTAATCATTTATTTTATAAATCATTTCGTAATATTAATTAATTTATTAATTGCAGGAACAATTAGGGTATATAGTATTCAGTGGTATCCGCCGATCGAATGGTGTTCAAGGTCTACGAGTTATCGTCCAGTCGGATAAACACCCCTCGTATGTTGATGATCGCGTGGAAGAATTTTTACGTAAAATGTTAACACATTTAGAAGAAATGAGTAACGATGAGTTTATCAGACATAAGGAGGCTTTAGCTGCACGACGTCTTGAAAAACCGAAAAGATTATCAGCGTTAACAACGCAATTTTGGGCTGAAATTACCTCGCAACAATATCATTTCGATAGAGCTAATGTTGAAGTTGCTCATTTACAAACGATTACAAAGGAAGATGTTATTATATTTTATAATGTAAGTTGATTCATTATAATGTCTGATTTTTTTAAATGTAGTCGAAGTCATGCATCAATGTTATTACATAAAAATAAGCAGATATTTTATTAAGACATACGTTATTATCTTTTTCATCTTCTTAATGCTTAGTGTACATACTTTTCAATAATATGAAGTACGTCGCAACTTTATACGAACGGCTTTTTCGGAATACATAAAACGTTTCAGATCGTATAATGATTATGCAATTACATTGTTTCGTGGCTACGACTATACTGTTATTTTATTATCTCTTGGAAGTTTCGGTAGCACTCAAACTCCCAACGTAAGGGTGTCGGTTTATAGTTTTTAACATCAGAAGTACTTTGAATTTCGTTTTAATATTTTAAAAACATATTCTTAAGATGTTAAACTATCAATTTATGTAATTTTGTAGGAATTATTAGCAGAGCATGCTGCTAACCGCCATAAACTTGGTGTATACGTATTATCAACTGCAAATGGTGGTGCTGGAACTAAACCAGACTCTGACCAACATATACCAAAAACAAAACAACAAATTATTACGGATGTTACAGTATTTAAAAGTTGTCATGGAATGTATCCATTAGCACAACCTTATATAAATATAGTTCGGAAGGGTAATCGTTGTAAATTGTAATTTATTACGTAAATTTTATCAGGTAAAGAATAGAATATTCTATTTTAATTATTTTGAAAATGCAACAAAAGATATTTATTTTAATATAAATAAATTTTAATCTTTAATGCATATTTTAAAATAGTTTTCTGTACTTTTAAAAATATTACAAAATGAGATTTAGATATATTTATCTTGTAAGAATTAAAATGTAATAGATTTTTGTGAAAAAAAAA
>CM008239.1:2075455-2086387 GCA_002278615.1 Pogonus chalceus | reverse complement strand
ATTATTTTCATAATAGAGCGAAAATATTATTGTATCTTTTTGATACCGCAAAAATGTATACTAAAGTAAATCCGATTTAGATGGAAGAGATAAAGTAGGTAATTGTTTTATTATATTTCGTTGAGCAGATAAAATATTCCATTGAAAATAAATTCTTACAAAGTGTACACATTGAGAAAATAATGATGTTATAGCATTCATATTACATTAAAATAGTTTTTACACTAAGTTCTAGTAAACAGCTTACAACTTATATAATATTCCATTTAAACTCCATTGTTCATTATATCTAGAAAGTTCTTCTATAGAGCCACGGAACCACACGGCCAATTATGAACTCTACTCATGTTTTACTACCAATTAAATTCTATTAAATTTTTATATGTATATGTACAAAACTTATTTACGATTAATTTATAATGGCATCTATTTACAAAATATTTTATTGCAATTAAGTACATTTACTTTATAAAAGTTTCAGAATTTTCCTAACTATATACACAGAATTTATTTGTTTCTAGTATCATCTAATTGTAATTAGTAAGAACACAAATTGTAACATTAATTGCAAACTAATTGATAATTCCAAAGTTTTTGCACCACTTTGCATTGCAGCGGGGTTTTCTCCTGTGAAAGAATGATAAATTATATACAGTAAAATATAATTCAACGACAAAAATTATCATTGTGTTTCAACGTTAAATATACTATTATGTATATGTGGTTAGTTCATTTATTTTTAAATTAAAATTTTTATACATATTTATAAAACTATGGATGAACAGCATAATATGTATATTTATACTCATATTTACCATATGCAAATAAATAAACAAAGCTTAACTAATTTTAAATAAACATCAATATGTATTTTAATTTTTGTTCATTCAAACATATTTTCATTTCATATTAATACTGTACCTTAAACTGATATATGAAATTCCTAACTGATAATTAAAATTTTGTTTCAAAATAAATAAATAAATTTCAAAACTGTTATTGTTACTATTTTAATAGTTTGGCAGGCTACAGTGATATTTTATCATAGAAGAGAATAATATATAACAATTCCTAAGCACATGGTCTCATAAAACTAAAATATGACACAGCATTACCAACGTATGCAACAGCAACTAACTACGGTATATGTTAACATTAGTGTCATAAACAGCTAGAGGTAAATTACATGTAACATGCTTAAAATAATATTAGAAGTACTTGATGCACTTAGTAATCAAATTGAAAATTCTATCACCATTTCGATCAATTTGATTCATAGAATATATGATTTTTAATAGATTACCTAATAATCTTGCATTTAAGTAAATTGATTTTAATAGTTTTGTTACAATTTATAAAAGAAATGTGCTTTGAAACTCGTCGTTCTCCTAAACATGTTTATAATTACTATCGTAAATAACAATGACACAACTATCTAGTTCCCAACTGGTGCCCGCCAATATATTTCAGTGGTCCGTAAATTTATTATATACTATTTATTCACTATGGTTTTGCTCGCAAGAAAATCAGGTTAAGTTTCTGAAACCATTAACTATAAACTTCAAAAATTATTTAGAAATTTAGATTGAGATTTTTGCTTTCATTTTATGCATTTTTTTAAATAGAATTACTACGTGTCATGAAACCTTCTTTCCAATTAATCAACTGATGTGCCGACAATAAAGTGTATAGCGTACCGAAACTCGTTATTTGCCTATTATTAAAACTTCCAGCATCGCACCTGTCAAAAACACTTTATTCAGTAAAATTTCGTGCGTATTAAAGTACTCCTTGTGAATATATAATATAAAATAAATTCTTCCAAAATTAAAAATAATAAAGCATCTTTTTATAACTTTGGACTCAAAAGAAATGAAAATATTTTTTTTACATAATTTGTTACTTACAAGCAGGTGCTGGTAAATTAAACAGTGTACATTTTTAACTGAAATCCATAGATATATTTATAATTACATAATTATTATATAAATTGTGTTATAACCTGCTTTTAGAATTTTTTATTTCATTTGACATAATTTTTATTTTTCATTGAATTCAAATAATATAAAATTGCAACAATGATATTATTATTATATAGAAGTTTTTTTAACTATTAATAGAAATTTATAACAAAACAAATGCGCATAGTTTTTATAATATATATAAACAAGGCGCTTTTATATAAAATTTTACTTCAAGATACTTTAAAAGTTTAAATTTCGAAAGTTTTGTTAATAACAAAATAAAATTTTTCAATATAACTGTTTTTACTAATAAGTAATTTTAGTCATAGTCGATAATAGGATATTACCAACTATAATTATTAATTTGTTTCAATATTTAAAAATATAATTTCATATAGCTAAAAACAAATAAATATTTATTTTTTTCTTATTTTTGCTAGCTAAATTTATAGCCGATATACATATCTTTTGTGGCGTGGTAGTAAATTGTTTTGCGTAAATCATTTTGATTCATAAAAAAGATTAAAAGCTTTGTAATGGGTTGTCAAGTTTTAATTGGAAAGATATTGTGGAATATTGAGAGGCAGTTATTATTTTTCAATATTAAATATGAGGAGAAGAAATATATGATTTACAGATAAATTAATTTAATAATTTAAATATAAATTAGAAATGTATTTCTCATTTCTATAAAAATAATTATTTTTATATTAAAATAGTTTACTTCAAAAAACAACTATTTTTGTTAACTAAATACTTTTGATAATTTAAATAAAAATGGCATGTTTAGTAAATTTAGTAAGCAAACCAATACAATACAGAGATGATTCCTTTCTAACATTATCTCAAATAAAGCTAATTCAGAATATTATTTCTCCTAAATATTAAAGAATTTTGATATTATATGTTAAATAAAAATATTTAATATGCGTAAAATACTATTTGGCCAACTCTTAGTTTAATATTGTAAAATTTAAATTAAAAAACTGTTGAGTATTTACTTCAAATATAAAGAAATATAACATTTTAAATAAATATGTTATATATTTAACAAAATGAAAAATAAATATTTAAAAAAAGCTGACATTTTAAGATTTACCGTGTATGATATAATACGTATATAATGTATGTAGAGCTGTCTTATATCAAATGTTTGAAAAATTGTAAAACCTGAAAACTGACGTCATCGTATTATATTTATATTAACGTGAGTGGTGTACAAAAATACGGAGTACAATTCTTTTAATATAATACGTTGTGTAAAATAGGTTTTTTTTTTATAAATATCTTTGCGTTGTATTGTTGAATAGAGTATAAGATAAAGAAAAATTTTATGAATATTCTACGATATATGTTGGTGCCTCTGAACTATACCAATACAAATTCGTAAACAAATAAGTAGCATGTAACGTATATATGAAAAAATATATTACCAATGAGCACGTGCACGAAAACAGATGCTGGTCCAGAGTTGGTGGGTACGCACGTATAGTTGCCGGAATCGGATAGGGCTGCATTGGTGATGAGCAGTTTGCTGGTAACGCCGACATCGGTTTTCTCTGTCTCCAAGCTGATGCCGCCGCGCTGCGAGTCAAAGTCGACGGCGGCCGGGCCATGGAACCACTGAATAGACGACGGCGACACCGATTGCACGTTCACGGAGCATGTCAGCGATATCGTGCTGCCTTTCTTCACGTACACGTCTTGCGAGCCCCAGATGCTCGCTTGTGCGTCTGAAATAAAATAATAATTGATCGAGCGAAGCGGGGCATGCAAAGGACAACGAATTACGCAGAGATATATTCGCTTTTTGTGGATATAATCTCAACGAATTTTCTACAAAACAAGTTTTACTTTTTCCTTTTTATCTTTCCAAATAAAAATATCAACGCTTGCACATTTTTATTTACTTCCATATTTGTCCACTTGTCCTATATTTTTTATTACTAGCCTTGTTTTTAGAAAGTAAACTTGAAATTTTATAATATTTGCTGAATTTATAATAATGATTGAACTTTTTTATACTGTTATCTAAATATTATATATTAAATTTTAAATTATGACAACAAATTTAATTTAAAATGTAAAACACTAATTCTTAATTTGTATAAACTGTATGAGACAAATGTCAAAATAAATATAATAAAAAAATAAATTAATGCGGAATAAAATTCAAAATCAAACCCTTTCTAAACAAAGGGCAAGAAATTTCTTCAAATATATAGGTAAATATACTAAAGTTAAAAAAAAAAATAATAATAAATATTCAATGTTATAAGCAGAAAAAAGGAACTAAAATTATGTATTCATTCTTTTTGTACGCCTGGTATTAATATGAAAATTATTATGAACTTTACAACATATATTGAGCCGGAATTGTTCAAATATTTATACTTCAAATGAATTCATGTGTTAACACAAAATGTTTCAGAAATTGTAGGATTTTGAATATGATACAGAATACAGCGTGTTCATATCATGAAACTTTGAAACAAATAAATGAGTTTGTGTGTTTAGGTTGTTTGTTTACATGCCTTATTTTTAGTGGACGTATTGATCTTAAAATTTAAAGAAGACCCATATAACGTGTAATAAATATTTTGTTTTTTTAAATTATATTTTTTATATCAGAAACATATATCATAATGAATAGAATTTATCAGTATTCTCAAACATTAAAAGATTAGTATTCTTATTATAAATTAAAACATATTTAAACTTTATATGATTCAATTTAAAATTCTATTTTCAACTTTTATCACATTATATGTACCATAAATTAAAATTTAAACTGAAATTTATATACATATATACGATTGTTTTTACTTCGTTGAAATAGTAAAGGGTAAACATAAACTTTTAAACCATTAGGCATTGGCTGCATGAAACCAACTTAGGTTCCCCTTAGGACCAATATTTATGTTAAAGTAAACGTGAACTAAGAGTTTCGTGGGCTCAAGAACTTATGTAGTGCTTCTAAGAATATTGAGTATCTGTTATACATCCAAAATAATATAATTAAAATACTAATGAGGCTTCCTAACTCTAACAAAAAAATTATCGTTTATATTAATATTTTTGCTGCTTTTTTATCTATTAAAATATTGTATTGATTTCAATTTTCTTTTTGCTTTTAGTTTTACTTATTTTCTGATTTTTATTTTATTCACAAAATGAACATACAACTATTTAAAATGGAATGTGACTTATTGTTTAATATTATTGCTCTGGCAAATGCGCAATCAAATTGTAATTTAAGAAATAACGTTATAAATAAAATATCTGATATGGTTAACCGATATATGCACACAAAACAATCATTAAACGTGCAAGCTTTATTTAAATATTTAAGTGGATCAATTAGACTTTTAATTTTGAATTTAACCACACTCCGACACTACCATAATGTTTATAAAAGCAATGTTCGTTGGCATGCTACAAAGAGCTGTTCATATAGCAACTAGTTTTGTCATTAAAAAAGATGACTCCGACCTACATCATCCGAGACTAAACGACAAAATAAATTTCTTTAATTAAAAAACTTAAAATAATTTATGACCTCTTTTCAACTAATTTTCATTACGCATTTTAATGCAGTGTTCGCAGTTATTTCCCAGTATAATTTTTTTTCTTTTTTTATATGTATAAATGATTAAAAAGATTTAGATTTTAATAAATTATATAATATTTATATCTATTCAATGATCTTTTTATATAAATATAAAGTGAACAATATATATGTGAACTAAGTGTAAATTTCTTACTAAGATGCCATAACTGTCGCATTCAAGGAACTAACATAATTATAAAAAATGTTGAATATTTCAGTTCTAAAATTCTTATATAATCGTTGTCTAAGTGTAGGACACATTTTTCATGATAAAACCATTAACAACCTTCCTCGCTGCCATCTATCACAAGCAGAACTTACGTTAGCTTTTTTACAAACAACAAAAACATAAACAATACCTCTGGAAATGATTCATGAATTTTGAAAACTTTTAAATGTTTTCTGCAATCTATAAAAACACCATTTTTTGTATTTTTTTCTGCGTTTATAGTAACTATCGGTTTCATTCAAAAAAATCCAATGTCATAAAAATTTCTACATATTTTTTCTACTGTATATAAATATCTTAATTTAAATTTTAATAATGCTACAAAACATATTTTATTTTATTATATTTACCATGTTTCGTAGACATTTAAGTTAGACTTGCAACGAATATCTACACGCAGTTCGGTCGAATACCGAATCCTTAACTAATATGTTTTGTGCTAGTATGATAATTGCTAAAATGAAAGAAAATATTGATTTATTGTATAACTTAATATTTCTTGTTTAATAATTAAAGTAATCATAAGTACATAATCAACTTCTGTATTACAAAATTAAACAAAAAAAAAACTATGAAATTATTGTAATTATCTATGCATTTAAATAATCGTAATAAAAATTTAAAAGCAAAAGATTATGGTGCAGAAAGACTACTTTTTCTGCATTTTCAGGAAGTAGTTTACTCCTTCTTATGATATTTTGTAAACGTGGCTACAAGTTTTAGCGCCACACACCGGCCGCATACTTTTACCTAATATTCGGCTATTCGATCAGGTAGCTCGCAGAATATTCGGTACCGTATAACCGAATATACTATTTGTTGCAAGTCTAATTTAAATGATATTCATTTATAATGTATAATTACGTAAATAAAAGCAAGCTTGCAGTAATTCGGGCGCAAATTAAAATATAAATCAGATTAATAAATCTAAACTCAAATTTAGTTTGCCTTTAATAAATATTGAAAAATAATAAGATTATTAAATATATATGATATATTTTATCATAAGAGGTATTTTCGTGTCATGAGTTGTGTAACTAATGAATTACTGTATGGTAATAAATGTGATATGTACCTCGTTGGTAGCTTGGTTGTTTGGAACTAGAATGCGATCCAGCAATGGCTGACGCTTCTAAAATCATAAGAAATCGGGAGAATGATTTTCCTTATTTATAAAAATACTAAACATAAACGATTTACCTTCAACATGGAGCGTAACGGCCATGTTGATTTTCGGTTCAGTGTTGACCTGGCACTCGTAAATGCCTGCGTCCCTTTTCTGCACGTACTCGATGCGCAGGTCCCAATCGTCACTGTGTTCCGGATGCATCACACTAAACCGACCATCGCCCGTGTATGTATGAATGCTCGATGTTAGAATGTGCAAGTCTCGTTTCCGCATCCACGACACCTGCAAAAAAGTCAAATCAAATTTTATTCTATATGTTATAATATGAACTGGATTAAATCACAAATCAGAAGCTCAAATATTTGAACAATAGATTTTTATTTTTATCGAATCTTATCAAATAGTTGAACATGGGAAAGTAATTACTCTTTATTTATTATAAATTTAACCGTTCTAATTCATTTTTTCACCACATGCCAATATTTTAGTATTACTCTAAATTTGCTAGGTTTTATACTCACGTTATTTTTTTAAAGTGAAATTTAGTAATAGTAAATAGTGTTTATTTACAAAATATACATTTTTATAGTCAAAACAATAAAATCAATAGCGTAAATATTTTAATATATAATTAAACCTGAAAGCCCATGGCACAAGATGATTTAATTATCGTTTTATTGTATAAAATAAGTACTTGCATCAAGCATGAAAAACAAATTCATTTATTTATTCTCTAAATCAATAGTTCTACACCTTTTTGAAGCGGCAAAATACTTTTGATACTTATCAGAAAATTGCGGAACACCATTTTCCTTAATACAAAGTAAAAATAAAAAACAAAACCCGTTGGTGTGGATAAGAGTTGAACAAATATGCGATGCTGCCAAGGTTGTTCAATTTATTACAAAATTTTTATTAAAATATTCGAAACACTTAAATATTTAATATTTATTATTTATTAAATTATTTTGCGGAACACCTTAAATAAGTTTGCGGAACGGCAGTTGAGAAAAACTGCTCCAAATGTTATAAATAATTTTAAAACTGTAAAAATTTTTATTGTTGAACTAAGATTAAATATTCAAAAATATTACAATAGAACTATAAACAACAAATTGCTTTTATAAGCATTTGAATGTTTTATGGGAAGAAATGTATTGTGAAAATTTGTATAATGTAATTGCTGAAAATATAACTACAGCAAATATCCGAGATACTCATTGGCACTGTATATAATTGGTGCTAAAAGAAGTAATAACGATTATTTATAAGCTTATAACTGTTGACAGAATATCGGAATGTAAACAAATTTCAATTACTATGCATTTTAAGTGTTGCCAAAAAATGGTGATATTAATGTCAGTTCAATTTACAATTCATTTAATAAAATATAAAAAATTATGTCTATTGGACTAAAATATACAAATAGGTTTAAAACATTTATTTTTTAATTATGGCCATATTGAGATTTAATATGTATATCACGTTTCATTCTTTTTTGAAATTTTATATATACTTAATAAAATTGCAGATTCAAAAAAAGTTTCCAGTTTAAATAACGAAATGTACATTTAAGAATTGGCTACATTTATAATTTATCTAACCTATAAAATAAATCTTGGAATAAAATTGAGCTTACTAATTTGATAACTATTGCATATAATTTACATATATTGTAAATCAGATGTGTTTAATAATAGATTAGCAAGTGAACTGAAGAACGGTAACATAAATTTGGTATAATTGTGGCTATAAACGATTTTGTTAAAGTACTTGTGAATTACATTTTGGGAATTCGTAGAAAGATTTAATGCCTTAAACTTAACAAATATAATAGATTTTTTAAGTATTTAAAATTAGACATAAAACTTATGGAATAATAAATTTATGAAAATATATTAACATACTTTATGACAAAAAAGCGTTAATAATTACAACAGTCATAAATTTATCTACAAAACTATAACCAAAATTAATTTATATATTATTGTTATGTTCATATGTTAATCTTATTAGTAGGCAATAAATAATTTTATCTTATATTTTATTTTACAGGATTGTTTGAATGAAAACCGGAATTCTTTTTCTGGATGTTAAATTATTATGAGAAGGAATTTATAGTCCGGTCAAATTAGACATTTAAAATAACAAAAATTGCCGAAGAACCAAATTTTGGTGGAGATTCTGGGTTTCCCATTAAAAATAAAGTGTCAAATGTCCCCATCGATCCCATGTGTGCTAAAAAAGTTATTCGGGGTCAAAGGTCAAAATTTAAGATTTTTTGTATTTTTGCCGAAAATGGTAATTTTTATCAAAGAGTATATAAGATTAAGGTTATAGATCTTAAAATTATCTACAAAAATGGTCCTTATGATTTTTTTTCTACGCCATTCCTGAGATATCACGATTCTAGGAGTCACGTTCTCCATGATATGCACATATATGCCACGTATAGACACAATCAGGAATTTTTACTTGTCTTTAATGCCTGATTGTATTTGTTTTATGTGTATACTATTAGTCCAGTAAAATGCGCAAAAAAAGCTCTACAAAAAAGCTCCGATGTAAATTTTCTATAATATTAATAGAAAAAAAATTCATTGCTTAATTTAAATCTTTTTTGTTTATAACTATTTTATTATTATTGTTACAACAAAAAATTATGTACAAAATTTGTAAATAATAATATTATCTACAAAAAAGCTCCTTACAAAATTCTGTAACACTTACAGNCGAAAACTCAAACTTAAGATTAGGAGTAACTCTTTAATATAATAAAAATATAAAAATACTGCTTTCTCAAAATGTACGACTCGATGTCGTATTTACTAGCCTTTTTATCCATTGGTTGCTCCACTGTAAGGTACAAAAACGCATCAAAATATAATAAAAACTATATATATTAGTACATCATATTATTTATTAAAAAAAAGCTCTACAAAACAGCTCAGATGCACATTTTTTATAATATAAAAAAAAAAGATAATGCGCTTAAAGTGCATTCATTGCTTAATTTTACATCTATTTTTGTATATAACTTTTTTATTATTATAATTACCACAAAAAATTATAAACAGAAATTGTAAATAATATAATTTTCTACAAAAAAGCTTCTTACAAAATTTTTATAACACTTATAGTTTCCAAGACAATCTAAAACCAAAATTTCACTCTTATTTTCAAAATTGCGCCAAATAGGCATCGACCCCAACTCCGAAAACTCAAACTTAAACTTTTGAAAAACTCTTTTATATGATAAAAAAATAAAATTGCTGCTTACCCAAAATGCACAGTTAAATGCTCTTTTTATTAGATTATATTCTATTTTGAAAATATACACTCAAAATGTAGAATGTAGTAATGATTGCCAGTTAACGTTGGATGAATTAAAGAAAATTTGTGAAAATGTAGCTTTAGATAACAGAATTATAAAAATACAATTGAAGTTAAAGTATGGTGGTAGAATTACTATTACAGAGAAGCCTGGAAAATTTACATTTATTTGTTTTGTCGACAATTATCAAGACATTTTAAGTCAAGCTTAGGCTAATAAAAAAGACTGGGATGAAAAAGAAGAACGGTTGAAAATTTTGAAAATAGCGGCAGCAATTGTTTCAAAAGATATTCAATCTTGTGTGTTCGATAATACTATGTATCTCCCACCGAGTAGAATGTTTGAGGATGTAAATAACATTATTCCCGAATCATTGTCATTTTTTTTTGGAACAAGTCATTCTTAAAAACAAGCGTCATCATTTGAAATATTTTAAGTTAGTTTTTACAAATATTAGCCATAGCATAATGACTGCTTTTCGACTTAGAACCTTTAAATCTAACAAAGTTGACTTTGAAGAGGATGAATCAGGTAAAAATATGAAAAGAAACTATACTTAAACTTAAAACCCAATATCAATCATGCACTTCCAAAAAGTATTGTCCCTGAAAATTACGTCTTAACCTTTTGTGAAGTAGGCCTACCGGGGAAACCACGTAAAAAAAA
>CM008239.1:2057497-2071514 GCA_002278615.1 Pogonus chalceus | reverse complement strand
AATTTTTATTCAAAAATCTTGTTTAATATTCTAAAAGCTTTAATACCATATAATTTATATCTTTTATTTTGTATTTATGAAAATTTTATATAACAAATCATTCAATATTATGTCCATTTGACAAAAAATATTTTTTAATATGCATGCAAATAAATAAAGTAAATAAGCACGTTAATTTAGATATAAATAATAAAAAATCTTAGAAATAAATAATGTCCAACTAAAACAAACTGTAGCTGATTTCATTTGTCCAAAAGTTTCTGCACTTTAATTTAAGATATATTTTTGAACAACTTGAAGCTTGAACTATGAAAAATATTACTGAGCTGATTCTCAGACAAAGACTTAACTAAATAAGATGAAAGTTCAAACCAAGCACAAATTTGTTATGCTATGTAAAGTATACTGACATATTCGAAAATATAAGAATCAAAATAATGAACAAAAAAAAAAAAAATGGAAATTGTTATTAAAATCTACAAAAATATATTTTAAGAAATGCATCTTATTTTATTATATAAATATAATTTAAAAAATATATTTAAATTTATTATTTTTAAAACAAAACACTAGGTGTTTTCAACAATATTTTGTTTAAAACTATTATTTTGAAATATTAAATATGAATCAATATTTTTTGAGCATATTTCTATATGTATATAGTTTTAGAAATATTCAAATAAGAATATAATATTTCTGAAACTATTTACGAATAATAAATCTTAACATATCAATAATTTTCACAATTATATCAAAGTGATTATGATAATTAACTTATACACAATATTCAAACACTTAACACGAAGTAAAATCAATCAACAAGCACTACATATTGAAATTCATTTTATATGCAAACGATATTGCAGTATTGTAGTAGCAGCGCCATAACTACAATGGCACTTCCAATACAAATAATTCTATGAACGCGGCTTTACAGTGCCAATATCGTTCCATGTTGTCACAATGTATCATATCTCGTCTATCGATAGTGCGCACTTGGAGTTGGACGAACGACAAACATAATAAGACATGTGCTTTACAGTAGCTGCAGTACTATGATACCATGTAAACCAGTGTAGATTGCTTNTATATATATATATATATATATATATATATATATATATATATATATATATATATATATATATATATATATATATATATATATATATATATATATATATATATATATATATATATATATATATATATATATATATATATATATATATATATATATATATATATATATATATATATATATATATATATATATATATATATATATATATATATATATATATATATATATATATATATATATATATATATATATATATATATATATATATATATATATATATATATATATATATATATATATATATATATATATATATATATATATATATATATATATATATATATATATATATATATATATATATATATATATATATATATATATATATATATATATATATATATATATATATATATATATATATATATATATATATAGAGAGAGAGAGAGAAAGAGAGAGAGTGCAGTGAGCAAGAGAATTAGATTTTATTTATTTATTCATACAAAAATTTTATATCTACATTCTATAAGAATACACTTTTTCCTTATTTTGACAGCTGAATAAACTTGAATGCGATTGACGTACGCATGTAATAATAGAGTCGATTCAACCGGAATAATATTAGAAATTACTCTATCATAATGTTCAGCGTATACTCTTTACTTCTACCATTATGACTACGTGTAATCGTTTTGTAATCCTGAATATTTAAAATGATTCTTTATTTAGTAAATATATATCTACTTAAATGTAAATGTGATAATATAAGTACGTAGTAACAAAATATAACCTAACAATATTCATGGAAATAATACATTAATATTCTGCTTTTTATTTAATAAATCCAAGATTTCCTCAAGATAAAGGATGCTGTCATTCAAGCTATGTTTTTATAATGTCTTGAAAACCTAAATTAGATTTAACTGAAACTGGTGCAGCAACCGAGCATTTATATTCGGAAGCATTATGATTTAAATAACTGGAATATCGCATAAAAGAGAACAACAACATAATAAAATTATACGCTGTATAATACCACGAAATATAAAAGAAAAATTGAAGATAATGTTCGCAAGTCACTCAAATACATTTGAAATGTAATAAAAAATATAATAATAAATTTTGCATATATATATTTCATAAAATGTTCATCATTTTTATAACATTAAAATACCGTTATCAATTGATATAAATTACATAACTTTTACGTTTACCGTAAAATGTATATTATATTATTTATTTCATATCAAAATTAGCACACCAATTATTGTTATACATTTAATTTTTTTTGGATATAAATTTATATAAGATCCTTATATACAAAATTTCATCTTCATAACTGAAACTAATAAGAAACTTGCTGTAATTAAGGGCTGGATCCGGATAGAGAACATAAATTTAAATACGCCTATAATAGAACCCGGATTATGAAATACCTATGTTCAAGGAATATTTGATAAAATTGATTAAATGCTTTTGCATATTAAATGGGGTTAAATGAAGGTCATAGAGGTTATGTATTTCATGAAATTTCAATTATATATTTATCTTTATTTTTAATTTAATTGATGTTGCTTAGCTGAGATCAATAAATATAATATTGATTTAAACACAAAATTGTTCATATTTATATTTTGATAAATTCTATAATTAAAATATATGATTTTTATGGGAGTTTTATCACTTGAACAATAACTATTTTTTAAATGCATTCAGTTAGAAAAGAAACAAATAAATTTGTTTCCCAAAGCACTGGTAACGCTATTGAATTTAAAATTAATATTAATGTCGTAAATTTAATTGAAATTTGAAATACAATAAGCCAACATAATCAAGCATTTCATGTAATTAAATCAGTGTAATTTTGGTTATTCACGGAATTACAACCAATTCTCATTGTACCTTTATATGAACAAAATACATGTAACACGTAAATTTCACATAAATTTCATTTAGAAATATAATTTAACATCGATTACGTTTTCGTTATTAATTTTAACTAGCAGCTAATTCTTTTTTTCTCGATTAAAATACATAATACGTTTCTATTGTTATTTTCTATTAAAAACGTTGTTCTCAATTTTATGTTTTGTTTTAATTTGTAACATAATTAAATATATAAATATAAATTTACAGCCTCAGATTTATAAAACAAAAAAAAATGATTACGGTAATTTTGTTAATAAATAATTTTTTGTACTCATTCATTGAAAAGTGTTGATTTGCGTTTCCTTAGCAACATCCGGAATTTCTATTTACCGCATTGTAACCAGAAAATCTTACGGGAAATTTCGCAACAATCACTCCTATTTTTAAGGTATTTATTAAAAAACTGTATTTATAATAAAAAAGTATAGTTTTTCAAAGTTTACTTTTTCTAATAATAATTATAAAAAGTGGTAAATTATTGAATGAAATTTAATTTTTAAGTATAAATTTAGTGCATTTCATTAACACAGTTGGCAACACATTCTGTCTGATTTGAAAGAAGTAACCTATGAAACGTCAAACATAACCATTAAAAATTATATAAATAATTAATTAAAAGTTTTAAACTTTTCGTACAAAAAATATTGTACATACCTCTTGCGTAAACTTGGTTCCCGGATTGGTTCTAATTTTTTTTTTTTTTTTCACTTTTCCGTGAACCAGTCGTTCCCGCATTTGGTATGTAAATAACTTTTACAATTAGATCAAATAATAAATTCTTAGCAGCGTAAATTATTTACTACTTGATTTAGAAATAATTATTTTAACAGTATCTCAATTTACTTTCCCTTATTATCTATCAAGTGCATTCCCTCATGCAATAACATATTAACAATTCATAACTATTTTTTTCTAAATTTTTTTATAAAACTAATTACACGCAAAAAATATTAAACCTTTATTATACGCTAAGTAGTAAAATATTTATTTTTAAATTGACTAAAATTTTTATGAAAACTATTGTCGATAACTATAATTATTTAATTAAGATTACAAATATTAAAATTCATAATCTTTTTAAATTTTTATTTAATATAAAAATTATTTTTCATAATTTTTAATTTATCGTCTCTTGTATTCATATATAACAGAGTTTAATAATTGTCGTAAAGGTGTGATTACTCACTAAACTTGCCTTTATATTCTAGGATGCAATATATTTTTCCTTTTTGCAGTCATAAAGGACACAAATAAATTTTAATAATAAATGTAGCTTTTCAAGATTCATAAGTTTTATGTATATAACGTTTCGACATCTGCGTACTGTATACCCCAAGCAAATAAAATAAAATATTCCTTTATGCCTCTGACGAAGAAAGCATATAGCTGACTAAACAGTAGGTTAAATATAGTACCGCTGGTTTTTTGTTTTAAAATTCCTTTCTATAATATTAAACTTTATTATTAAAAAAAAAAAAAAGAAAACTCTGGTAATTTAACGATTTTAACATTCATAATTTAAATAAAATGAAAGTGATACGCTTAAGTTTTAAATACCTGAAATAATAATTGATCATTAAATTTTTAAAATAAACATTTTTTACAAAATTCATAACACTTATATTCAGAGCAGTATTCGTGCTTATAAATACGTTATTGTCATTAGTAAATATGTATTCTGGTACAATACGGACGTGATTTGAATTAGTACATGAGCAATACATTAAATTGTTACAAAATCAATGGTTTAAATAATATCGCAAATCATATTAAAATTTTAAAAGCAATTTCTAGTTTACAAGATTTATGACTATTTAAAATTATTATCAAATACTATTATTATTCCAAATAAGTATACAAAGAAAACAATATTTTATTATTAGTGTCCGACTGAAACTTCTTTTACAACTGAAACTGAAACGAAACTTTTTATGATAAATTATTATTTCATATTATTGGTTTGAGTCTACATGAAATAAGCTCTTATTCGATAAACGAACGGTTTATTACTCTTCAATCAAATCAACAAATAAAATAATCACGAACTTACTATTTTATTTTGAGTAAGGGGTGTTATTATCTGAAAACAACAAGAATATTGTAAAGGCAGTTTGATTTAAAATAAGTTGTAAGTTTTGGTAATAAAAGAAATCATTATATGTTTGATCTGGTCAATATATTTAAATGCGTAAATTAGACAATCTTTTAAAACTATTTTATTAATAGTTAACTTTAACCCGATGTACCCATCGTCGCTGAAAATTGGCGTGACTTTTTATGAACAAATTTTAGTTTCTGTTGTAGTTTTGGTCGGTTTACTGCCTGAATTGAAACTAACAATCTAAACTCCAATTTCAGGCAGTAATCAAAATCGAATAGTTTATCTCTTTGAACTTTAAATTTATACTTTTTTATTTTATTTCAAATATTGTTATGACATATGATATAAACTAGAAATAAGGATAAAATATTCTTTCACAGGGTCTGCAGACAAACAAATGATAATGTTTTATTTATTTCTTTTTCAATTAAAAAATATCTCATTGAATAAAAAGTAATTTTTTTAATTCAATTTAAAAAGACAAACTCGGCACATGTATAAATTCATTCATCTAATTTATATTTTTAATCTGGCAACTTTTGATTTTACCTTGAATTAATTCTAGGATATGTCAATTTCTTGAAATTTTTTAATCGTTTTTCTTATCTTATTTCACATAAGATTCCATTTCATTTATTATATCAAGAAATAAAACGGAAGAATATATTTTTTTTAAAAACACTTCTTGGATTTTAGATTATATCTATTATAGAGATTATATTAACGAGAATACAAGATTGTTATTTTTATAGTAAAAAACAAAAAAATGTATTATAATTTTCAATATGAACTAAACTAAGTTTTGTTTATNAAAAACAAAATTAATTTAAATTTTTCATTTGTCTAAAATAACACCTTATCAATATTACTTTTTAAATTAAATTATGAATAAACAATCCCTTAAGAAAACAATTAAGATAGGTGTGTTCATGTAAAATAAGAAAATGTATAGCTGGTTTGGTAAATGAAATGAAAAATGGAATGAACAAAATGATAACAAAAGAATTCTTTAAATATAATAGAATGTTTTACTGAAAATATGCTTGTAGCAGCATCATATTTCAATAAGATCGACATCCTTAGCATACCGCAAAAATTACAGCGGCAGCTTGAGCGCCGCATTTTGTAAACTGAGAGTGGTTAGCCTGTTGTAATGCTAAAAACCTAATTTTAAAATCAACGACAACATAAATTTCTAATTTATTTGATATAAATAAACTTATATACTGAACAAGTGTCTCTGTTTTTACACTTAAAATTTTCTTTTTTAGTTTTGACCAGAACTAAATTTTTTTTGTTATTTCCTAATTAGTTATTTTATAAACAATTTTATAGCATTTTTCTCACGAAAAAATAAGGCTTTTTTTTAGACTGTCGCCATTTTTGCAATTTTTTGAAATTACAAAAAATCCAATGGTTCACGATAGCCAATCTCATATAGTTCAAGGACATTTTTTTGGAGGTGACTGACGCAAAAAGATACCATGGGATCAAACATTAATATTTTGCTATAATTTTTTTGAAATAATAATCAAAATACATATAATAATATAGTAAAAAACTGTTAATGATTTGATAGTTATTTAACCCTTAAAAAATTCCATAATGTCGCTGTTTTTTAGAGTTGTAAGGGTAAGGTGGTTACTATTTTTTATCATTTTATAACATAATAATGTAGACTTGAAACGAATATTTGATTATTTTTTTGGTATTCGGCATATTCGGTTACTTTTATTATATTCGGCCGAATACCAAATATCAAAATACAATTATTTTATTATAATATATTTCTCTCGTGATAATTAAAGTAGTCATAGGTACATAATCAACCTCTGTATTACAAAATTTAACAAATAAAAAACTATGATATATACGTCATTGTCTATTTTTCAGGAAGTAGTTTACTCTTTTTTATAATATTTTGCAAACGTCGATACAAGTTTTAGTGCCAAACACCTGCCGAATACTTTTGCCCAAAAGTCGGCTATTTGGCCAGGAAGCTCGCAGAATATTCGGTATTTGGCGTATGGCCGAATATACTATTCGTTGCATATTTTTGGCTAAAGCTTTCATTTTTATTAATTAAAGCTAGCCCTAGATGTGCATTACATAATAAAATCATCATTCGGTAAACTAATAGTTTTATTGCTCTTACAAAAAAAAATAAACACAAACTTTTTCTTTTATGTAGGTGTGTAAGGTGTGAAATTCATAAAAAAATATAAATAAAAGAAGTCTTCATTGAATATTAGTAAAAAGTTCTGATAATCAACAAAATCATAATATTTTAGTGCGGGTAATTTATTTAAATACAAAACACTAAATTTGGGACTTTGGTTAAACCTTTCTTATAACAATTCTTAGAAAATTAATCCTGGTTCGCTGTGCAGATCGTCGCCGAAAACCGGAGTGAACACTTACAAATGAAGTTTCGGTTTTGGCATAGTTTCCGTAACCGGAATGAAGCCAAACTGTCCGAAACCGAAATCGAACCTTCGGTCGGACATTATTTTAAATATAATAAAATTATAATATGATACAAAATTTTACAAAACTAAGTTATAAAATAATTTTTTAAAAGTTTTACCTTCAAATTTTTAATAATAAATATTTGCCTTGAACATTATAGTCATCAATCACTTAATTTAAATCAATATTTGAATACATCTCATAATAGAAACATGTATTCAGATCGTAACATATATCCGTACACAGGAGATTTGTTGAGCAGGAAAGTAAGATTTACGAGTTGCGATACATTTCAATGCGATGTACCCATATCGGTGACAGAAAACATTATCGTATTGATTAACAAGATATAGGGGCCAATGTCAGTGACCTGTCACTTCACGACGACATCGTCGTTGTCACTAATACGTGTTTGCCATCATTCCAACTGTGCAAATTAATTCTGACGCAAACCACGACAAGGACACAACTAATAGCCATCCAGGTGTTAATTGAATGATGATTGTTCATTGTAATAATGATGAATGGAAACTGGTGCCCAATTATAAAATCTATTATACTGTTCTATATTCTTTATTTTTGGTTTTAATTCTTTTATAACCGTTATATATAAATTTGAAATAATTTTATTTCTTTCATAATAAAATTTATACATTTAAAAAACATTTTCATTTAATTATTTTATCAAAATAAATAATTAATAAAGTTTACAGATTTCAGCAATGATAAAAGTTACTCTTTTTTATATTCTTATCAATTAGTTAACATACTTATAAGTCATGTGAGGGATGTCGTAACTTTATTATAGAAATAATTTTACAGTGCACAAAGTTTTTGATTACATTGGTTATGTGTGAATAAAACGTTTATGTATATCTACAAGGGTTTTTTCGTTCACAATAGCATGTAAACGTACAATGATTAAGCAATGCCATTGTTTTCTGGCATGGATTAAATAAAATAATACTGTTTGAAAAAAAAATCAGATAGATATTGTAATATTTATATTGAAGTGAGAATTTTTATAAGTATTGACAAATTTACACTAGTAATAATTTTAATAATATTATATTATTTTTATTACCTTAAATACCTTAGAAAATTATTCATTTAAATTTATATTTATCTTTGATTTGAGTTTTATTTGCATTAATATTTTCTTAAAACATATATATATATATATATATATATATATATATATATATAATTTTTATTTTTATCAATTAATAAATTAAAAAGTTAAGTGTTCTCATAATTAATTACAAATTTCAAGCATTTGACATATATGAAAATATTCAACAATAACGTCATTTATCTGCACTAATTGTGGACTTTCATTGAAGTTCAACCATGCAGAAGCATATCCATTAATTCTTTAGATTTTCAGATTATTATTTAGTGGCTTGTGGTCCATTAGATGAAAAGCTTGAAATAAATCAAAACATATCTATTGTTTTCGTCTGTAGATAGAGTATGTGATAGATTAAAATGAATCCTAAATTACACAAAAACTTATTTTGACAGAAACAAAAATTGCCTCCATTATCATATAGACGAGTTTTTGTTTAAATAATAACTATGACAGAATTATATTTGTATTTTGTTATACAATGCGAGCTTCATTAGCATTTGTCGTTTATTTTATATAATATAAATATTAAATAACTTTAGTTTCAATTTTCATAATATGATTATAAATATACTTTTAAAATATATTTTATAAACACTTCTTATAATGGTTTTGGCAAAATATATAAGTAGAAGTAAGAAGTAGTTATTATTAGAAAAAAAAATTATTTTAAATCAAAGCACGTATTCAACTTAGGCATATTCAATTATACATAAAAAAATTCTCTTTTACTAAAGACTACGAAAACTAAGTGCATAAAATTAACTTCATACTTAATCGTCGAAAAATATTTAAAAAATATATAATTAGAATATTTACTGTCTAATTTCAAATGATTTGCAAATTGAACGTAAATGCATACTTTTATTTATTAGATTTTTTCTTAAAAATCTTTAAACTTATATAAAAATATGTTGTGACTGTTGATATAATTGATAATCAGATATAGGTTGATTTACCATTTAAAATAAGATATTCAGATTGTAATGAATAATCAGATAGATTTTTTAAATTATTAACCTTTAAATAATAATATACACTCATGACAATTTTTCCGCATGGTTATTGTAACTAACGATACGTACACATTTGAGACCTACATAGTCCCACGCGGGTTATTTTCTGCGAAATGTACTGGAACTGGATCAGACCTAACTTCCTGATCGTGGACAAGGTCTAATGTACGTCACATACTTTTTTCGAAGGGATATAGCTTTTAGTTAACCGTCACCGATTTATGATACCATTGTAAACATAGAACATAAAACATGTGTACGATATATGTATTAAGTTTATGAAAAAATAGAGTATATATTATTTAGGTTATTTTATATTCCTTCTAAACAAATGTAATTAATATTATTTAATTGCAATCTTTAATTAACATCAAATACATTTCAAATTAAACAATTTATTAATTTGAATAACTTAGCTACTAATTATATATGAAACTGACAAATTATTTAATTGTAATAATATAATTGACTTGAAATATTGAATACTAATTTTCATAATTGTTTTGTATAATTGAATTTGTTAAAATATTTTATAGTTAATAACTAAAACACTTTATCAAACTAAAATTTAAAATATGGAGTTCTATTCAATTGATGTTGTTTTATTTATTATAGAACATACTTAAATAGTTATAAAGTGCATTAATATAATAATCTAATTAAACCAAAATGTTTACATTAATTTTAAAAATATTAAAAAAAAAAATTTGTATCAAATCAAAATTGAATAGTATAATTTATAAAAAATACATATAGGGAACAATCTTATAAAATAAATCAAATCAAAAATATGTTGAAATTTACATTTATGAAACCTGTTAATTTACAGCTCAAGTAATTTTACTTAAAAATTTATATTCCAGGATTTAAAATTGTAAAATTTTGCTTTGAGGGTCGGGTAAGCCATAATATTTTAAGTTTATTAAGGGTCCATGCCGACTCGGGTATTTAGTCTATGGGCACGGTACTCGGATAACTTTGTTTGAGTGTTCTAACCTTTTTGCTATCCCGTGATTGCTTAGAATCAGTTCTTTATACATGAAAATATAATTTTTTTCCATTCAATAAAAAACGAACATTTTCATGTTATAAATTTACATCAAAATTTATATGAATATAATTTCACCTCAACATAAAAAATTTTATACATACAGATGCAAACTTGAACAATACTTAGTAATATTATACTTTATGTCTTTTATAAAATTTATTTCTATTAAATAATAAAACCTAAGTTAAAAATACTTATTTATATATGGTACATTATATTCATTTGTGTATTTAAAACATGATGGTACATTCATAAAATGATTTATATAAATTTTTCTTTTTTTCAATGAATTTAGTGGTAAATGTAAATATCTGGGAAATACTAATAGTACAACGGTAATATCATATTTTATAATAAATATGTAATTTACTGCGAAGTACAGTGCTATTATACTCCAGATGTTGAACAATAATTGAAAAAAACTTCATGGTTATGTTTTACAACATAAGAAGGAAAAATCAAATATGGCGTAATGCGGCATGAGCACAGACTGAGGCAGAGGCACAGGCAGATACAAGGGATTTCAAGGGATAAATTTTAACGCTGAAGTTTTCTTCGTTGTGTGGGTAATTGCTTTCCCGGCAGCGCTTCCATTGGAAAGCGTGTGCCATTGTGTCGCTTATTGGAACACTCTGTCTCTGATGTGTTCTGTGGCTTCGTGTTCGCGTTCGCGTTCGCGTACCCTTCCATCACCGGTTATTTCCATACCGATGGATTTTAATATACACGTTAGCGTTGACATTTTTGTACGAGGGGAACTCGTCACAATGAATCTGAAATTACACAGCGAACGAGAAAAAAATTGCAGATTTTAAATCACCATGCGCATCGCGCGCGTTCCACTCTATACTTCTGTATTCTCTGTTCACTATAGAATAGACAGACCAGAGATATATATTCTTTTCGTTTACTTTGCCTGCATTGGAACAATATTTCTTTCTTTTTAAAGCACAACATAATAGATCGACATATTTTGGTACTATACAAAAACATATACCTCATAATTTTTTCTTGTTTTTTATATTTTACTCTAGTAATACCACTTCAACGATAGTTGATATATTATGAAAAGGAACACTTATAATGAATATAAAAAAAAATTCAAATAAAAAGAAAAAAAATTGCAATTAATTTTGCTTTGATTTTTTTTATGTATAAAACTGAAGTTGTCACGAATATAAATAAAATTTGTTATAATACTAAATATTTATGTTTTTCTAAATTGAATAGTATAAGTATAAAATAATTGTTCCTTATGTATGTATGAAAAAGTGTTTTAATAAATAAACTGATTAATTATAAACTGCATAAAATTAAGATATGGTTAGTTTTTATAAAATATACATATATGTATATAATATTTATAAATACCAATTTAATTCGTTAAAAGTTATATTTAAGACAACATTTTAAAGTAATACTGTTGCTTGCCACACTTGCTTTAGGCTGATATTAAAATCGATCAATTTAAATAAAAATTCTTATAAATTAGTTTAAGCAAGATTTTATAAAAGTTACTGACTCCTATAGAAATTTCTTTCATTAAAAATTTTTAACTTGAATACCTAAAAATATAGTTTATTTTTTAATTCAAAAAATCATAAGATAATATTATTATATATCATAAAATGAAGTAAATTTCAATGAAATATAATCAATGATATAATATAAGATTGATTACAAAATTAACTGTTTAAAAGAGGAAGGAAATTAATCAGACGACGTTTTAAATAAGGACTAATTTTACATTGATTGCAAACAGCACAGATTAATTACTTTTCAAAGTTGAATTTTACAGTGAAATGGTTAACTAACGGTACCTTTCTCTGAAAATATTAGCTCATCATATAGAACGAAATATTTCCAGTGAATTTAAAACCATTAAGATTTCAAATATTTTATGCCAACCAATTTCAATTATCAATAATTTAATTTTGTAATGGAACAGCTTTATTATTATTCGATTATACTTATTAAGATAAAGTTAAATTCGTCTTGAAAAATAAATTTCAACTTCATTCTTGCTTAATATTTAGGTATTAAATTTTAATTCTGTTTAATATTTAAAATAAAGAAATTTATAACTCTTTGACTAAATTTTAATTAAAAATAATATTTCTCTCTCTGTTCGGAATAATTAATTTTTTATAACAAACTATAAAATTTGTTATCTAAATGCAGTTTGCGTAAATACCGAAATAGTTATTATTTAAAGGTTTTCTTTTTGATTTTCGATGAAACATACTTGTTGCTACTTTTGTTTAAATTCCATGGATGACGCAGATAACAGTAATATACCCTTCATCGCAAATCACAAGCGTTCTGACAGTGTCACCGCAAGTTTTTATGCGTTATAATATTAATTTTTATTACTTTTACTGCAAAAAAAAAAAACTTTTGTATTAGTAAGAAATTTATTGTTACTAATAATAAAAAATAAAAAATAGTTTTTATTTTATTAATTATAATAATCTGCTAGAAATAATTTTCATTGGAATCACGGATAAGCAGTTTATTTTTACTCGACCTAAACTCATACATACATAAAACTTGATTATTTATCAAATAAAGATAAGATAATATAGGATATTATATTTTATAACAATATTAAAAATGCAATGAATATGTTTTATGTTCTTAAAAAAGTAACAACTAGCAGATCATTAAGATTTTTAATAAGAACGAGAAAGTATATAAAAAAATGTTTATTTAAATGTAATGCAGGAGTTTTCCCAAATATTTAAGTTATGAAGATCCTCTTATATATGTAATGGTTAAAGTATAAAATCCAGTTAATGTATATATTCACTATTAAATATATGTATATTTATCATTCTATCGCGTTTAATATCAAAAGTTTCTTCAACAAAAACATAACACAACATATTTTTTCTATAGTCGCTATATAAAAAAGGTATTTTGCGCTCTCTTTTATCAACGCAAAATATTACTTTGCCGTTCTAGAGCGACAAAGTAGAAAAAACGGTCGCAAACCTTACCTACACGTTTATTACCTTCACAGGTCAATCTGACATATGATTGCTCTGTCGGTACATTAACTAACTTAACAAAATGTCCTGCTATTTAAAATTTATTATTTTTTGTTATAGTGGATGACTCACAAGGGGAACTTCTGACCTCGGACTCACCGATTTTCAAATAAAAAATCAGGCATATAGTAGACCATTAGAATAATATTCTGACAAAGCCATTCGACGCAATACTCAATAGATTTTG
>CM008239.1:1978401-1993127 GCA_002278615.1 Pogonus chalceus | reverse complement strand
GGAAATGAGACCCTGACAGATCAATTTTCTGATGCAAAATACTCTTAATCCGTGATTTTCATCAAAATCGTTTAAGCCGTTTTTCAGAAATCGACTACAATGCATTTGTAAATAATTCTCCGTTGCCTAGTCATAATATCACTGTCACGTTGTATAAAAATCCGTAAAACGAGCCTTAAATAATTTTCTTGGAAATGAGACCCTGACAGATCAATTTTCTGATCCAAAATACTTCTAATCCGTGATTTTTATTAAAATCGTTAGAGCCGTTTTTGAGAAATTGACTACAATGCATTTATAAATAATACTCCATTTCATAGCTGTAATGTCACTGTATATAAAATCCTAAAAAATTCTTTAAATTATTTTTTCTGGAAATGAGACACTAACAAATCAATTTATCGATCCAAGATACTCCTTATCCGTGATTTTCATCAAAATTGTTAGAGCCGTTTTTGAGATATCGCCTACAATACATTTGTAAATAAATCTCTATTGCAAAGGTTAATGTCAAGGTATATAAAACCGTAAAAAAGACCTTAAATGATTTTTCATAGAAATAAGACTCTAATAGATCAATTTTTTTGATCCAAAATACTTCTAATCCTTGAATTTCTAGAAAATCGTTAGAGCCGTTTTTGAGAAATCAACTACAATACATTTATAAATAATACTCCATTACATAGCTGTAATGTCACTGTATATAAAATCATAAAAAAATCCTTAAATGATTTTTCCTAGAAATGAGACACTAACAGTTTAATTTTTCGATCCAAGATACTACTTATCCCTGATTTTCATCAAAATCGTTAGAGTCGTTTTTAAAAAATCACCTACAATACATTTGTAAATAAATCTTTATTGCAAAGGTATAATGTCAAGGTATATAAAACCATAAAAAAAAGACATTTAATGATTTTTCCTAGAAATAGAGTCTAATGGATCAATTTTTTGATCCAAAATACTCCTAATCCTTGATTTTCATCAAAATCGTTAGAGCCGTTTTTGAGAAATCGACTACAATACATTTGTTAATAATTCTGGGTTGCATAGCTAAAAAATCACTGTTAGGTTCTTTATAAAATCGTAAAAAAGACCTTAAATGATTTTCCTCGGAAATAAGACCCTGACAGATCAATTTTTTGATCCAAAATACTCCTAATCCTTAATTTTCATCAAAATCGTTAGAGCCGTTTTTGTGAAATCGACTGTAAATGATCTTCCGTTGCATAGCTATAATGTCACTGCCACACTTTATATAAAAACCGTAAAAAGGTCCTGAAATGATTTTTTCTGGAAATAAGACCATAATAGATCAATTTTTTCCGTGATTTTCATCAAAATCGTTAGCGCCGTTTTTGATATATAAATTTATAAAAACGGAATTTGAAATTAATCGAAAACAGAAATTATATAATTTTCATAATAATTTTAATATTAAATAATAAAGGGTCAACATAATTACAAATTAATTAAGTTAAATTTAATTTACCTCATTATATACTTACATATGTATGTATATTATAATAAAATTAATAACATATACATACAATATACATAATTATCAATTAGATAATTGAATCGCAAAATATTATTACAATAAATTAATAATTATCAGGTTTTCAATTAAACTCAACAAAATGGGTTTTATAATCAATAGATCATCATTTTAATAAAACCACAAAAATTTAATTTAACGACTAAATTTATATTAAATATTTCTAAGTTAATTTACAAAATTCCAATAAATATTTAATAACGCAAGTAATTTTAAGAATTTATTCATATATTATTTTCTTTGATCATGTTTAATAAAGTTTTAATTGTTTTCTAACATAATTAGAACATACAATGTTAATTAAAATACTTGTATTTATTTATTAGTTAGTTAGTTACTGAAGAAATTTTTAATTATAATTATTGATTTTTTATTTAGTCCGGACCTGGTTGTTTAATTCATTTAAATATACAATTGATGGACATTCAGGTACAAATTATTTCATTCTATAAAGTCATATAATCATTTCTATAGCTGACATCAGCTATTAATACGTAACTCACATTAACCAATGTGAGATCATATAATTTTATTTGCATAAAATTAAATAAATATCTAAATATTTTTGCCAATTTTATAGGACAAGGTTCATTTACTTTTATTTTGTTAATTTCCTATTTTATGTATTGTTTAAGTTTTCGTTTAGTTACGTTAAAAATAAATTAATTACTTTTGGAATGCGATAAATTTAAACCTATTATTTAACTAAAAATAATTTATTTGTGTTGTAGAATAAATAAAAACTAATTTTAATTAATTAAAATACTCAAGTTATATAAATATTCAATTTTTATTGTATAAAAATATTTAAAAGCGGTTAATTTGTAAGATGGCAATATACAAAAAAATTTTTAACATATTTGTCATATTTTTTAAAATAAAAAAAGAAACATGTATCCAAAACTTATTTATTTTAAAAAATAATGATAAACAATATACATTCCCACATATTTGTAATTATTTAACAAATATATAATACAAAATATTCCTTTATTTACATAAAAACAGATAATTTATTTATTAATAATATCTTATCGATAAATTATCTAAATAAAGTTGTTTAATTTAAAAATAATAATAAGCTACAAGTTAGAAAAGTTTCAAAAATATGTTTTATTCATCAATAAAACCAAAAAAAAAATTTTAAATCCAATAAAACAAGCATAAAAACTAATAATAATTTTCAACGCGTTTAAAAATTCATATCGCATACATTTGAAAACTCGCAATTTACAAATCAATTTTTCATTATAAATTGATACATATTTTTCATATAACTCAGTTAAAAATAATTTGCATGAAAAAATATGGTTTAATATTTAAATAAGAGAAAAAATTGCTACTTTAAATAATTTAGGTTAGTTAATTTTCATGCGNATATCTTATCGATAAATTATCTAAATAAAGTTGTTTTAATTTAAAAATAATAATAAGCTACAAGTTAGAAAAGTTTTAAAAATATGTTTTATTCATCAATAAAACCAAAAAAAAAATTTTAAATCCAATAAAACAAGCATAAAAACTAATAATAATTTTCAACGCGTTTAAAAATTCATATCGCATACATTTGAAAACTCGCAATTTACAAATCAATTTTTCATTATAAATTGATACATATTTTTCATATAACTCAGTTAAAAATAATTTGCATGAAAAAATATGGTTTAATATTTAAATAAGAGAAAAAATTGCTACTTTAAATAATTTAGGTTAGTTAATTTTCATGCGAAAAGTATTAATTAAAATGTTTAAAAAACCGTGACGAATAATATCTTGATAACTGTAATTTTATACATACTAAACGCCTTAATATTTTTTTATTTATCTTTATTTTTAACACTTATAAATTTATTTTCATTTTCGGACAATTTTGGATTTAAATACTTACGTTTTTGTGATTTAAAAATACGCAAGATCTACCTTGGAAAGATAAAATAATGATTAATTAATCAATTTTATTAAACAATACTGTAGGAAAATGTATAAAGCTGAAATAAAAATCTAATGAATCATATAATAAATCGCGCGATATTTTTATAAATTTGTTGTCATATTTACGATAAATAAACAAATATTGTTTACTAATAAAGTTAAAAGTTTAAACAACATATAAAATTTTACCGTCGGTTCATTAAACTATAACAGAAAATTAAAATTTTTACTCGCAACGCGAAAAATTTGCGTTTTATTGATTAGAAACCGTGATAAAAGTATATTGTGATAATGAAAAATTCAGATAACAGCTATAGAAGAATTATTTATTGAATGAATTTAACATAAAAAATGTTAATAAATATGTTTTAGTATGATTAGTGGAAATACGTATCATTGTTGCGTGATTCTATTGTTTAGAATAACTTTCGAATTTATTTGTTTTCAGAGCATCAATTGAAGGGAGAAAATATTTCGTACGTACCCGTTTCACTTGGAAGTGTTCCTGGCGTAAATTTTCATGAATTTCCTGGTCGGGCCTGCTGGGCTGTTGCACAGAGGACCGAAACCCGTCCAAGACACCTTTGATAGTGAATTTTTTCATTGTTCCGCCGAAGTTATAAAGTCAGTATCACAATTTTATCCGTCCATTATATCACCTGACAAAAAATATTTACTAAAATATTGCGTCTTTTATTGACTACAACAATGTTATTTATCAATTTCCCAATTAAGATGTCACAAAAACATAACTGCTGAATGATTTTACGCTAAAAATCAAACGTTCACGCGCAACCAACTACGATAGTGATGCCAAGGCCGATGGGTGTACCTGCTGCTGTCGAATTCCGATTATTCTTTTAGCGAAATACGTAACGACTCTACCGCGGTACATGCATGGTCCGATTCACGCGATGTGAACAGTTTGTATCGAACCACGGTGAAGATTCTCATAAAATCTACCGAATATGTATGGCGCATGCGGCAGCAGGATACCTGCGCATTCTGGGAACACCAAATCTCTGCGAAGGATTATAAAATCTATTCAATTTATTCGAATATTTTCCTCATCAAATTCAAACCCCTACATCCCAAAAAAAATTACAATAAACCCTTTTAACGCAACTAAACTAAACAATTAAATTCGCGCAAAAATAAATGCAACGCACAGCGTTGCTTAATTACACAACATAATACTTTATTCTATTGCAATCCCTCGAATTTTTGAAATATTTTCGAAAATAAACAAATCCAAAAATATATTCGAAATAAAAATATTCGAACGTTCGATTTGACCCCCACTACGACAAATGTTTTACGTCAACAATGGTGGATTGACGATATAATGAAAAATTTGCAATAACACAATAATTGTAGCTCTTACCGGATCATGAAAATCGCACTCTACTTTTAAAAAAATCACTCTATAAGCTGTTATAATTTTTGACTCATGTCTAATTTCCGTATTGCAAAAATTCGCAAGTAAACTACACAGCTGTCAAATCAATATGTGCGAGATTGGTGAAACATGCATGTCCGAACGCCTTACGTGATTCGATCCACGTTCACGAACTAAATAAAGAAAATACGATGAGTTGGTGGGTATATAACAAAGATAGGAAATGGTTTGACCGCAATTCTATTCGGTATATATAAAAGCAAACAGCTGATTGCCGTAAACGTGCCAGTATCAATGTATCTATAATTTGTTTTATTGTTGAGGTAGTTTATAGGTTTTTTTACAACCGCTCTCTGTCATTATTAATTAATTCGTTTAATAAATAAGTGTTTTTTGAGTAGTACAATGTTGTTCGGCGTTTGTTTGAAGAGTTGCTCAGTAATGCTATATCAGCGCCAGCGGAATATAACAAAACTTGCGTAAGTTCTAGAGCGAATTTCAAAAAAACCATTTAAATAACTAAATAAAACTTATAGAAAATGTAGCGCATTTCTCCTGGGTACAGGGATAGTCGCATACGACCAATTCCGCCAAAAAGTCCACCTAGCATCGTCCGAGTTCATGCATACACCAATTACACCTTCCCAACATCTTAAAGCACACCCCGACGATATGAAAACAAAAATGGAACTACTCATTTTACGTATTCAAGCCGAATTTTGTCGGGCTCTTGAAGCTGAGGAAAAAAACGCGAAATTCACAGTCGATAGATGGGAAAGAAAGGAAGGTGGTGGCGGGATAACTTGCGTTCTGCAAGACGGTGAAATATTCGAAAAAGCAGGGGTTAATATATCCGTTGTTACGGGTAATTTACCCCCAGGCGCAGCTGCTATGATGAACTCCCGGGGTAAAAAACTTTCGTCAGGAACTTTACCATTTTTCGCGGCAGGAGTTAGCGCTGTAATTCATCCTAGGAATCCTATGGTTCCGACAATACATTTCAACTATAGATATTTCGAAGTTCAAGACGGGGAGGAAAATAGGTGGTGGTTTGGGGGTGGAACTGATTTAACCCCGTATTATTTAAATAAAGATGATGCAATTCATTTTCATAAAACTTTAAAACAAGCCTGCGATCAACATGATAAAAGTTATTACCCGAAATTTAAACTTTGGTGCGATAATTATTTTAATATACCTCATAGAGGTGAACGTAGAGGTATAGGAGGGATATTTTTTGATGATTTAGATAGTCCTTCTCAAGATGAGGCATTTAAATTTGTTACATCATGTGCAGAGGCAGTAATACCGTCGTATATACCATTAGGTACTTAATTAACTTTGAAAAAATATTTATTAAATATTAATTTTGATGAATTTGCAGTTAAAAAACATAAAAATGATAAATTCAGCGAAGCTGAAAGAGAATGGCAGTTAATACGACGAGGTAGATACGTTGAATTTAATTTAATTTACGATAGAGGTACTAAATTTGGGTTGCACACACCTGGTGCTAGATTCGAAAGTATTTTAATGTCATTACCTCTAAATGCGGTACGTTATTTAACTCCCTGAACGAGACAATCTTTAGTTAATTTATTATTATTTTTAGAGGTGGGAATATATGCACGAACCAAAACCCAAAACAAGAGAAAGTCAATTATTAGAGGTATTACGTAACCCTAAAGACTGGGTATAATTTTTTGGTAGGAGTTGTTATATAAATAATAAAACTGTTTTGATAAATTTATAATAATCAGTTAGAATTTTATTAAATTAAATATTTCATTATGCAAACAATTATTTATTTTTTAATAACATCATGGCTAATTCCTCAGCCTCATTAACACTTAATGAGCTTACATCTTCGACGGTAGATTTTCGTTTCTTAACAGGTTTTTTAGTTGAAACTTCATCCAGTTTTGCCTTACGTTTCTTGGGTCTACAAATTAATTAAATTTTAATAAATTACATTAATAAAATTGGTTATTTTTAACTTACTGTTCAATTATTTCTTGAGTTTCTTCATTATCATCTGATACATTATCTGGATTAAATGTATCTTCATCGAAATCATCCTTTTTCCCGTAAATTTTATCAGGATCAGGCATCCAGGATAAATCAGGAGCTTCATCTTCTGATTCACTCCCGAATTCATCGTTTTCTTCCTGTTCTTTCCGTTTCTGTTCCTTTAATTTCCGTTTTTGCTCCTTATGTTTCGCCTTTATTTTTTCCCTGAAACGTTGTTTATCAAATTTATCTTCTTCTTTCAAAACTAATTTCGCTGTTTCTATATCAATTCCTCCTTTATCAGCGTTTTCATATTCCAAGGCTAATTCTGAACGTTTATCCTTTTGTGTGAAAACTTTTTCACCTTCTTCGTCGAATGTTATTTTTTTATTCGGTAAAATTTTCTTTTTCAATATTTTTTTAGCTGCTGCAGCTTTTGTAACAGCTTTTTTATTTTTTGGTTGTCTACCGAAATTGACCAGTTCCGATTCTGATAAGGGATCTTCTATATCGTGGTCTTGCCGTTTTACTGTGAATAAGTTATCTTCGTTTTCACTTTCGTCTGAAACTTCGAAAGCTGATTTTTTTGGTTGGAATTCGATATTATTTTCGGGATAATCAGCCTCATCTTCCTCAGAAATATCTTCTGATTCTGATTTAATATCAGTTTTGTCTTCGTTATCGCTATCGTTGTCACTATCGAATTTAATTTTGTTGTTTAAACTTGGATTTGATTGTTTTAACTCTGCAGTATTTTGTTTTAATTCTTTACTGTTTTGTTTTAACGCTTTATTTTGTTTTTCAATTTTATTTTGATTCATTTGTTTATTATGTCGTTCTAAAAATCGAATCCGTGGAGAAACTGCAAGTCCTAAGGAATGCGCGAATTTATCAGTGTCTAAACATTGAATATTAAAAACATCTTTATTTTTCATTAAAAATACAGATTTTGCGTATGCAACAAAAGCGCGCTGGGCAGTATCTTTTAAACTTGGATCACGGGCTAAAAATGCTTCCATTTTTCGGACCGGATTTTGTAATTTCATTGGATTGACGCTAAAAATAATTATTATATATAAATTTATTTTAATATAATTATAAAAATAGAAAAACTTACTCAATTTTTTCAATAGGTATTTTTTTCTGTTCGAGTAATTCGATCATAGGTACTTCTGAAGGTAATAAAACCAGATAACTTTGTCCTCCGCGGTTAAATCTCGCAGTTCTTCCAACTCTATGAATATAAGTTTCCGGATCTTCAGGACAATCAGCCTGAACAACCCAATCAACTTTCGGAAAGTCCAAACCGCGCGATGCTAAATCAGTTGCAAATAAAACTGCGCTTTGTTTTGAACAAAATTCTTCATAAATTGACATTCTACGCAATTGGTGTATAGTACCATAAAGTGCCATTAAAGACATACCAGGCCGTAATCTATAAATTGTATTCATATTAAAATAATTATAAATAAAGTATAAATTAATGTACGTACCGACAAAATATTTCATAGACGTATTTAACTTGTTTACAAGTAGATAAAAATACAATTATTTTTTTCTTTAAATGATTTCTAATAAAAGACCAAATCACTGCAATTTTTTCATGAAGCTCACATATTGAATAAGTCTGATATAAATTTTCTGGTGTACTATATTTACTATTTTCATGTACAGATATATAAGAAGGATGAGTTAAACTTAATCTAGCTAAATCTTTAACTGATTTAGTCTGCGTTGCTGAAAATAGCAACGTTTGTCGTTCAGGTGGTAAATTAGCAATAATTGCGTTCATTGCTACTTGAAAACCCATATCAAGGCATCGATCTGCTTCATCTAACACTAAAATCTAATTAAAAAAATTAATTTTATGCTACAATTATTATAGTTTAAATACTTACTTGCATATTAACACAATCAAACAACGGATTTTCATCCATATGTTGTAAAATCCGTCCAGGAGTTCCAATAACAATATTACATTGGTCCATACGTTTTGTTTCGAATTTTAAATCCTTTCCACCGATAACTAAACCCGCGGAGAAATCATGATGGGTTCCGATTTTTCGTAATGTTTCGAAAATTTGATATGCTAACTCTCTGGTTGGTGTTATAACTAATGCACCACAACCATCTAGTCTTGTCCATTGTTTACAGTATAATTTTTCAAGAATTGGAATTAAAAATGCTAGTGTTTTGCCAGATCCTGTTTTAGCTGCTCCTAAAACGTCTTTACCTTGTAAACTTAAGCCTATGGTTTCTTTTTGAATGTCTGTCGGGGTTTTGTAAAAGTTTTCTGTTAATCCTTTTAATGTATGTTTCGATAAAGGAAAATCGCCAAATGTGTTTATAGTAGATAGATCAATCTATAATATAATTAATATTTAGATATTATAATATAATATTGTTTATAAAAGAACTTACAGATTCATATTGTTCTTGTAATTTTTTTATTTTGTCCTGTTCTGATAACCCTTTATTTTTCTTTTGAAAGACACGTACTTTTGCCTTTTTAGTCTTTGTTTTAGGCTTATTGTTGTTATTATTTTTAACTTTTTTCTCCATTATTTCATTTAAAATACACAAATTTTATTAAACATGTGTAAAACAACTATACATATTTGTATCTAAGGTTAAAGGCTATACATGTGCTTGCGTTTCCTATTTGTAGAAATATATAAGTAGTTTAAATAATATAAACAATCGTCTTAAAATAATATAATAAATATATTGTAACGTTTAAACCACAATTATTTTATTTGAAAAATTAAATTACTAATAAACCGATTCAAATACATAAACGTAGTATGTCTGGAAATTTCTAGCGTATTCGAAGAATTGTTAAGAGTTTTGTGTACGTTTTAATAGAAAAAAGGGTGTATTAAATTGTGTTTATTAATTTATATACATAATAGATAGTTAATGTTTCAGTCAAATAAATTAACTATGTATAATAATTAATACAGAAACTATATGTTATACTAAAAGTAATGTAAACAATTTATAGGTTAAGTTGTAGCATTTTATATTTAATTGTAACTTTATATTAAATCAAAATGCTTGACGAAGTCCAAAGACATTCTGTACATACATTAGTATTTCGTTCTTTAAAACGATCCCATGATATGTTTTTATCAAATCATGGTATATTACCACCAGTCGATGAAAGAGCGTAAGATTTTAGTAAATATTAACATTTTATTGTTAAACTTATCAAAATATTTAATTCCAGGGAACAAATCAAAAAACTAATCAAAGCTAGAGATAGTTATGGCTTAGTTTTCGACGATATAAAGAAAATGCAAGCAATGAAACAGCTTCAAGCGATAGAAGCAGGGCCAAATCCACCACCTCCAGGTACCGTATTCCCGACAGAACCAGCCGGAGATGCTGCACAATCATCTGAAACAGCTGTGGTTCCATATCCCGACGCGAATTTACCTTTAAGGACTAATCCACCACCTGGAAATCAAGTACAACTTATGAGAAAAGCACCGACAATGCCTAAACCGAAGTGGCATCCGCCGTGGAAACTTTTTAGAGTCATTGCTGGACATTTGGGGTGGGTTCGATGTGTTGCTGTTGAACCAGGCAATGAGGTATTTTTATAAATAATAATTTATTTATATTTCGATGTTAATAATTGATTAATTTCTAGTGGTTTGCGACTGGGTCCGCTGATCGTGTTATTAAAATTTGGGATTTAGCCAGTGGACAACTTAAAGTATCTTTAACAGGACATGTCAGTTCTGTACGAGGCTTAGCTGTAAGCACAAGACATCCGTATTTGTTCAGTTGTGGAGAAGATAGACAAGTTAAATGTTGGGATTTAGAATATAATAAGGTTAGTAATTTAATTTATTAGAAATATACATGTTATTTTATGATTATATTTATATTATAGGTAATTCGACATTACCATGGCCACCTTTCCGCAGTTTATTCCCTAGCGTTACATCCAACGATAGATGTTTTATTAACAGCAGGGCGTGATTCAACTGCACGCGTTTGGGATATGCGTACAAAAGCTAACGTCCACACATTAACTGGACATACAAACACAGTTGCTAGTGTTATATGCCAAGCAGCAGAACCACAAGTTATAACTGGTTCACATGATACAACGATTCGGTTATGGGATTTAGCAGCAGGGAAAAGTATGTGTACACTCACAAATCACAAAAAAAGCGTTCGAAGTTTAGTTTTCCATCCTACATTGTAAGTATTTTATTCAAATTATTACCTTACATGAAATTAATTAAATTATTTCTTATAGATACATGTTCGCATCAGCATCACCAGATAATATAAAACAATGGCGTTGTCCAGAAGGCAAATTTATCCAGAATTTATCAGGCCATAACGCAATTGTTAATTGCCTTGGAATTAACTCCGAAGGTGTACTAGTCTCAGGTGGCGATAATGGCACATTACATTTCTGGGACTGGAGAACTGGATATAACTTCCAGAGATTACAAGCGCCAGTACAACCTGGAAGTATGGACAGCGAAGCTGGAATATTCGCTATGGGTTTCGACCAATCTGGTTCACGATTAATCACCGCAGAAGCTGATAAAACGATTAAAATCTACAAGGAAGATGATACAGCGACGGAAGAAACTCATCCGATTAACTGGAGACCTGATATTTTAAAACGAAGAAAATATTAACAAATGTAAGATTCCAATTTTTATTTCATAAATTAAATACAGCTCGTGATTTGATTATTATCAAGCGTTAATTACAAAAAATATCTAATGTTTTGATTTTTATAATTCAAAGCTCATATTCGAGACTAATAATTTTAACGAAACTTAGGAATGTGTTTTTAATAAATATAAATATAAAAATTTCATATTTCTTCATCAAGATCATATTCTTCTTCGGGGAAATCTCCGCAAACAACATACTGTGGTTTGACGAAGCTTCCGTAATTTTGAGGACACTCAAAATATTTTTGACCATTTAATCTTAAAAAAATAAAATGTATTTTAGTTATTAAGTTTAAGGAATAAAATAATTTTATATCTTACGTTCCGTTATTTTTTCCTAAAGGTTCATCATACTGAATCCCAACCCAGTATCCTGCTAGTCCCTCAACCTTTCCTGTATACCGAACAGCACCAAGTCGTCGAGCAGCACCTGGTAAAGAGACCTGGCATCGAGAACCAATCAGTAAGCTTTCAACCAATTTTTGTTCTTCCTCTTTCTCCTTTTCTGCTAATTCCTGTTTTTTCAATTCCTCATCGTGGTATTTACCTAAATATGTACGATTAACAATTATAAGAATAAATAAAATTATTAATACATACCTAATTTATTCCTCATTAAATATGCCCTAACTGTATCCGTCTTTTTTGCGTATTGATCTGCTGGCATTTCATATTTTTCAACGCTTTCAAACTCCAACTCCTGCCGTAAACTAAATTTATCTACCACATGTAAACGCATTCCATCTTCAATTGGGTAAGACCCTAGCAGCGCATCATCGTTACTTAATTCGCAAACAAGTTTATTATCTTTCGTAAAAACCTCTAATTTCATTGTATCACAACTGCCACCGGTTAATAATTCTAATTTACGCTAAAATGAATATTTATTACAATTTATACAACAAACATAACCAAAAACTGTCACACCTTTAAATTCATAATAGTTATTCCTTTTTGAAAACGTTTTTCGTTAAAACTAATATCATCTTTAGATGTTGAAATTTGTATGTTAACATAATCAGGAGTTATTACTGTATATTCAGACATTTTTGCAATGATTTAAAATTATTTTTATGCGTCTTAAACTGTCAAATGACTCATCTACAACATGCGCAACAATAAATAAAAAAAACAACATAAGATAAAATATAACAATTTATTTTAATAATATTAATATAATTTGAACCCATTTAAATTTATTGTACATAATTCTTTTGTGGATAATGTTCAGGATATTTTTTAACATGATTTTCCATTTCAGTCATTTGTTCCCTACAAATAAAAAAATAATTAATATGGTTTATTATTTATTAGGATGTTACATGTACCGTAAATGTTTCGGCATATCTTTATAGACATCGTTAAACATTTCTTTCCAATTTGGTTTTAATTTCTTTTCAGCCGCGGCAAAATATTTCATAACATTATTTTTACATTCATTCAACCATTGTTTATCCATATCTGAATTCCAGTAATCCATACGTTCCATATATAAACGTAATTTAGCAATTGGATGGTCTTTTGTCGTCCAATAATTTATTTCATCTGCTGGTCTATACGCTGTACTATCATCTGATGTTGAGTGATGTCCAACTCTAAAATATTTAACGTATTTTAATAAAAATATTTAAAGTATATATAGAAATAATTACCTGTAAGTCATAGCTTCAATAAGAACCGGTTTACATTTGGTGATCGCAAGATCTTTAGCTTTTTTCGTAGCGTTATAAACAGCAAAAACATCATTTCCATCAACTCTTAGAGTATTTATACCGTAACTAGGACCTCTCCCAGCGATTCCATCGCCTCTATATTGGTCAGATGTTGGTGTAGAGATCGCATACCCGTTATTTCTACAGAAAAATATAACCGGACAATCTAAAGTTGCTGCGAAATTAAATGCAGCATGTGCATCACCTTCCGAAGCAGCACCTTCACCAAAATAAACAATAACAACTTTATTTTGACCCTTTAACGCGTATGCAGCGCCGACGGCTTGAGGCATTTGTGTTGCTAATGGACTTGAAATTGTTACAAAGTTTAATTCTTTTGATCCGTAATGTACAGGCATTTGTCTGCCTTTACCTAGATCAGCGGTATTACCGTAGCATTGGTCCATAAATTGTGCTAAAGTAAAACCTCGCCATACTAATACACCCGCTTCGCGGTATTGCCCGTAAACTATATCATTGTTAGTTAATGCAGCTGCACTGCCTATATGAGTTGCTTCTTCGCCGTAATTCGTCATATAAAATGAGATTCTACCCTGTCGTTGAGATTCATACAATATTTTATCCATTACGTTTAATAAAGTCATATCTTTATACATTTTTAATATAGTTTCTTTATCTAATTTTGGATCATCTGTATCATGTATTATATGTCCAGCTGAATCCATCACGCGATATACAGATATAGGAGCATATGTATCGCTTGAAATAAAATTTAATTTGTGCGTCCATTGAGTCTTTGCGCCAGGAAAAACCGGGCCTTCTTCAACACCATACGATAAACTCTACAAATTATAAAATAACCTATAAAATTATTTGTATACATACATATGCTACCATAAATTACTCTTATATACTTCCTAGTTTTTGTAAAATTTCGTAAAATGCCACATATATTTTTACTTAAAGACATGATTCTATTTTATCTGTTCTATTTCCTAAGCTGGTGATAACAAACTAACATAGCTTTCAATGTCGTTTGAATTAATTCATAATCGTATTGTTAAATTTTAAAAGGTCACATATATGTGAATATATTACACACGATCTTATCATATATGAATTATGTAATATTATTCGTAAATATTTAAGTAGTTCAAACATAAAATGTTTTATCTGTACTTATAAAAGTTTTACATTGGTTTATTTAAAAAATAACAATTATTCTAACGCGCGGTATCTATTAATAATATTTATGAAAATATATTTACTTATTAACAATTTTTTAAACTATAACAACGAAAAGCGCAAATTAATTTAATACTATTTAAATAATTCGGGCGTTTAATTTGCAAAGTGTGAAAAATATTGTTTCGCAAAAATTGCATATATTGCTTTTATTAATCATAAAGCTAAACATAAATTCTAATAATTTTAATTAAAAACCC
>CM008239.1:1942090-1954634 GCA_002278615.1 Pogonus chalceus | reverse complement strand
GAAAATAGAAAAAAAGATTATTTTCTATGATTTTATATTAAATAACATTTAAAATGCATTTTATAATTTGAGTTTATTAAAAATTGTTTAAAATATGCAAAAAATATGCAATTATCTGTTGTTCATAGTATCACTTACAGATTATATAAGATCCTTCGAAGGATAAATACATGAAAAATAATTTAAATAATATTTAAACAATATCAATAACTAAAGAAAACATCAAAAATATGGTTAATAATAAAATCATACGTAAATATAAGAAAAAATATGAATAAACTTATTTTTTTAGTAATCCTAAAGAAAATAGTACAAAATTTAATATTGCAATATTAGAAAGAATTTTCTCAGCGAAATAATTAATAGTTAATATAAAAACTGTTTTAAAAATTTCATGATTTTACATTAAGTTGTAATCTTCGTAGTTTTGCAAACAAAAGTTCTTGGTTTGTTAAAGAACATGAAATGTTTTATTAAAATAAAAAATAATTCCATAGTCGTATATATATAGTGAAAGATTATAAATAAATAAAGATATTTCAATTCAGTTGTAGTACATTGCTACCCATCTTCGATACTTATTGTTTCTTAAAGAAACAAATAAACTTTCTTGGTAAATAATTGAATAGCGCGAGTTACGGTGTCGGCATTTGGGTAAACATATGTTCCGAAAACGCTTGGGAAGAAGACGACGAACAAGTAGAAGAAGAAGAAGAATCATGACGCCCAAGAGGACGTCGCAATTTCTTTAACTCACAATGTTAGGGTGTTTTATACATATATTCTACGTTATTAATAAATAAATTATGATGAGAATAATTAATAAATAATAAATTAATAACTTATATGATATATGAGTTATAATGATATGTTTGTTTTTAGAAATTTATTTTAATTTTGTTAAAATGCGGCAATTTGGTGGCGCACTTCATTAAGTGGAGTACCTCTATCGTTGCTGCTGATGCATTAAGCACTATTAGGGTTTTTATTTGACGCTTTGCGATATTATCATTCACACTATCTTCTCATAATCATCAAATTTACATAAACATTGAATATATTTTAATTTTGTACTTGGATACGTCGTCTGATTACTCATTACTCATAATTTTTATGGAGTGATGGGTATACAGTTATTCAGAGGGGTGTTTTCATTAAATTTATTGTGCTTTTTATATTTTATTTTATTTTTTTATATATTANCTTTCAGAAATTTAATGAAAATTACTTTATTGTATTGTTTTGGATATTTATGCAGTAAATTCCTGTATAAAGCGGTTTAAACATTACGCGATATATGAGAAATCATGTTGTACGAAAAAATCTAAAATAACACATTTCAAAAATACTAGATTATATCTTCTATGCTTTATTAAAAAAGACATTATTTTCTAAATAAATAACAAATAAACTCAGTTTTTTTAATACTCTATATTATTTATGAAAATAATTTGATTTTATATCATTTAAACTCAATAAAATGAAGCCGGCAACTAAAGTAGGTTTTATTCTTAAATACAAATAATTTTTGTTTTACTATTTGGTGCATTATAATAAAAATAAAATACTCCCAATATCTTTAAAGCATTATAGAAATTCTCATTGGAAAAACTTGCTTTAATTTTAATTTTATTAAAAATGTTTCATATTTATATATTTCAAAATAATAAAATTAGTTTAAATGCCTTAATTCTATATAAAGTTGTTAAAATTATTAAAATGCTTTTGGTATAAAGGAAATTAAAATAAATTTCAGAGTAAAGAATAATTAAAAATAAAATAAATTTGATATTCATTTTTGTGTCGTTGGTACTTGATCCAGTTTGTGGAACGTCTACGTTTTCGATATTCGTTTTTGGGCTATGTGTTTCCCGTTCCGGTGCGTGCGAACACAAGGAATCTGACCCGCGGGTGCTGTATCCTTAAACACGGCGTACATCTTGATGGCCAAATCGCAGTTTTATTGCGTTCAAACAGTAAATTTTCGATGTATTTTGTATTCAACGCGTCTAACCCGTAATCGAAGTCGATATAAAACGTATAAATTCTAAAGAATTTACTCTACTCTCACCACTTGTGCTAATCTATTGAAATTTAAATAAAATTCATTTGGAAAATCAACTTGTTTACAAGCATCAGAAATAAAACAAAACAAAACATAACAAAAAAAAAACAGACGTCGCACGTAGCAGCATATAACACCATGAATAATAGAAAATTCCTTTTAGAAACGGATCTCTGCATCTCGCGTAAAACATATACATATATACATATGTGTTGTATGATGCGTAATGCGTATGCTCATGTACTTGTGTCCCTGGGGTACGTGGGAAAAATAAACGCATTTCATATAGACAGAGATCCATTTCCTAAAACAATGTTATACGATTTTTCACTTTATATCAATTTCCTGAACGGTACAAATATCCAGTGCGTTTGGGAATTTTATTTACGTACCTTAGTGAGTTACTAAAATGGATGTTTTGCTTTTTATTTCTATTCAAATGGTATCTGTAACTTAGTGCATCGTTTTTATTGGATTACAACTTTAGGAATATATACAATTTTATTATTTTATATCGATATTATTATATTCTTTACATGCTACATGCTTTCAAAACGACAATTCAATGTTTTCCAATCCATTTTAAATAAAATATAACTAGTTACTGAAATTCTAAGCAATGTTAAAGCATTTAGTTTCCAAATTACATTAGAAATTCTTTATCTTGCGTAAAGTCAAAGATTTGTATTGAAATAATTCCAACTGAATTAAATCTAAATAATTATTAACCGATAAATAAGAATGTTTGATTCTATTTTAGAATATACGTTATTTAAATACTTATTTATTGACTTTTTAAGTAGCATTTTAACATATCATTTTAATTTTATAATTTATTTTATTTAGCATCAATTTTTTTAAAATCTATATGATGAATGATAAAATATAACTATACAGCCATTATAAGGAAAATTTGGTAATTCTTGCTTTCAGTCTAAGTTCCTGACAAAAAATTTCTTAATGGTATTTCTATAGACTTTAAAAATTAAATATAAAGCAATCAATATAAAATTATTTTTTACTAAATTTTAATTATATATCTTCTAAGTAACTATGCTATTGAATAATGAAGGCAATGGTAAGAATTTTGTCTTTCTGTCAGGATAAGAACTTAAGAAATTGGTTAAATTTTAATGTATCTCACATTTTCAGATTACTATATCATACTATAATTATACTTAAAATAATTTAAAATGTGTTTATTTTAAATAGTTTGTTCAATTATGTGTGTTTTTTATTCAAAATTATCACAATTTAAACGGAATTTAGCAAAAGTCATAGAAATTTTATGAACCAGTTAAATTCTTGCAATGTTATTGTATAAAAATCGCGTTATAGCAAGAATATGACTATTTTTGTTTTGCTTTATATATAAACTACATTATAAAAGTACTGTGTTATAGGAAACATGGCTAAATATTGTTTTAAAATAATAAGGAAAATACGTTTACAATAATGTGTAAATTAAGGAATGCATTCATTTTCAAATTAAAATTATTTTCTTGTTTAATAACTTTTCAGCTAAAATAATATTTATAACTTAAAAAGATATATGTATGTATTTATTGGATATGATCCTGAAATTGAAATTAATATTGTCCAAATTGATAAACTGAAAAAACATTTGAAATAAAACATAAAAACGAGATAATGATGTAGTAAAAACAAAAATAAAACAATAAAAAAAAATCATTTGATTGGGTGTGTATGATTAACACCTCCAGTGACATATGACAAACGATCGTTGTAACCTTATCGGTTACTCATCCACCATCAACATCGAAACATCGGCTAGTTTTGTTGACATTGTAAATCATTAAACATAACGACAGTTGACGATTCACACATGTTACATAGCGCAACTAATTAATTTGAGTGAAATTTTATGTTCTAAATAATAAAAATCTAACCATAGTGATGGTCGGACTGGAAAATGTTAACAAAATAGCGTGTCAATGCATGCAGAGTTGGGAATTATCATAGGCATCACGTGGGAGTTGTAAATTTAACCCCTTACCCTCGTATTTCAAATTATTCATTCTCTCAGTTAGCATATGCATAAATTGACATTATATATACATACATATATTGTTTATTTTTCGTTGCTTTTTTTGTTTTTAAATCTGAAATGGAATTAAAGTCAATGTACTCTGATAGCTACATTAGAAACATGAAAATCTTATCAGGGATAAACATGTATAAAGTTCAATTTGAAATATAAAATGAGATTCCCTGTAGTCTGTCTGTGTTACTCATTGCTTGAATTCCTCAATGTACGTCGTCCATCTCAAACCAAAATTAAAATAACGTCAATTACTGAGTCGCCATCCGTCATATACCTTCGCGTTCATATATTGAGATAACCTAGTCGACTCAATTTGATTTCCTCGTAGCGTTCACATCCCAAGGGGTTCTAATCTGGGGATGGCCACCACTACAGCAGGAATATAACATGACGACGTCTACTACTACCCCCTACCAGTGGTGGAGTTTCTTTTACTTTCCACCAAACTGTAATATCATCATTTTATTTTACACTCAAAATTTAAAAAAAAATCAATCAAATTTGAAATTAAAACAAGTTTTTCTAACTATATTTTTAGAAAAAATTTATATAAAATTCATTTACTAGTAAAATGAGTCCAATTTATAATATGTGAAGTTTTTTTGGTTGGAAACAATTGAAATGTAGACTACAAAAAAAAAAAAAATAAGGGTTAAATTTAAATATAACGAGCCACCACTGGTTTATTTCATCGCAACTCATGTCCTTCAATAATCACAAACTCATCCTTAGCTTCGGATGCTGAACGTAGAACATAAGCACGAAGCAGTGTACAGTATACTGCAGTGAGCACATGGTGGCTAGTTAGCCCATCCAGAGTAAAACTCAATATTCATCCGTCTGGAAAGCTTATTAAGTACGTCACTGAGATGTGACCGTGTACTACGGACGGATGAATGTTCCTGCGATTCCATTTTCGTATGTATTCGTCGTTTGTAGCGTTATTAGAAATCATCATGTAGAGTAAATATACGAATTTACATATCTCCATGTGACTTTTGATCGTCTGCAAACTTTGGACTTAGATATTACATTTTTCTTGATTCGTTTTATCTTTTCAAACATTTAAAAATAATAAACTCAAATATATTTAGAAATATATCTCTCTCAATTTGAAATGGAAGATTGGAAAAATAGATTCATATATAATTGCAATCATACATTATTATTCCCAAGTATCAAATAAAATTTTCCGATCAATTTTCATTAACAATCTACACTTGAATATTCAATTATAATCAAACAATGATAATTGAAGGCTTTAATATTTTTTTTAGTCACGCAACTTGATAAAACTTATCAATATCTTCCAATGCAGCTCATTATTAATATATCTCGTATTAAAACTTTTATTTTTTCTATATTATTATAAAAAATAAGTTTGGGCAAAATATTATCCATTAATTTAAGAGAAATTTGTATGAAAATATTTTATTTTTTATTTGAACAAAAAGAAAAGAGATACTTTAGCAAGTTGAAGATGTTTCCTTGTAAATATATGCATCATCAACTTATAAACTGCAGAGAAAATGCACTTTGTACTGCAATGCATTATGTAAATGAAGACAACGTTCTTGTATGTTGAAATATTATATTTTACAGTTGCACTTCATCTTCAAATATTATTATTCCTTGTTTTATTAAAGTAATATTTAAAAATTTGAAGCTACATGTCTATAAATCAATCCGTAAAGTGATAATCAAGGCAATAAACACGTTTCTTTCATTAAACAACACATTTATTCACACGTTGTGAACATTTACCGGCATTAACCGTTTGGTGTGTTGAATATTTTACCAAACTCCTAGATAATGCACGCAGTTTTCGGAAATTTATACGAAACGATTCGTGAGTTCCGGTTATCATTCAGTGGCCATGTCACTTCCGCTTCTATTTCAGTATTCAATAGTGACAACGGGGTGCGCCGAACAAAGATAATAATTTAGAATTTTTATTTTTTCACTTGGTCATCTACGACGAAAACTCATAAATTATACACCATGTTATTAATGGATTTCATTAAACACGAAGAAAATTAAATATTTTCTATAGATTCGTTAAGATATTTATCATAATTTTTAATTTACTATTTACTTTTTAAAACATTTATTAGTACGTGTTAACTTGTCATAAATCATTCCTCGGATGTAATTAATTTTTCGCAACAATCATTAAAAACCACTAATTACATGAAACCCTTTTAAAATCATATTAGTGTAGAACACATAACATTATTACTCATTCGTAAAATTGCAAAATAAAAATGAGGGAAATATTTATTTTCACTGTTAATTCCTCTCTTTAATTACCTTTACTTAAATGTCCAGATATACAAAGCTACTAAAATATTGGGCATATTTCTATCTTTAAATCTATTTCAAATTCGTTTTTGGCACGCAATTGGACTACCCTTGCTAATTGTGTTTAGGAATATATAAATTTAGTTAAGTTTTCTTAAAAAAGAGTAAATATTGGAATATGTTTGAGGCAACACCTTAATATTGGATAAAAATTGATTAGATTTGAAGTTATTTTAATTTTTATTGGGATAGCAAGGGTAGTCATAAGGGAGAATCAGATTAATTTTATTAAATCTATATTTGTGGGGATTTAATGTGAAAAATCGATGAAAAAGCATGAAAAATAAGCAGATGAATCGGTGAAGACACACCCCTCTTGATATATCACTATATATCCATGGTCAACTTCGCTAATTAGTGGCGTCGAGGTGCGGCCACCACTACGATCAGATACTGATCGCTGTCACCGACATGACACGACGCGATATGCCGTGACGTCTATTAACTGTTATTAACTCCGATGTAATTAAAATGTGTCACAGATATTGGATTATGGATGGTCAACCCTTAATATAAATAAATATATTGAATATAATATTAAATTAGAGTATATAAGACGGATGCCAGTTGGAAATGTTATGTCTTAGCGATTTTCACGATGTGTGTTTGAATGCAAAAAGGCTGGTGGTAGCATATTCCTTTGCCCCAAACCTTTGAGGTTGTTTTCGAATCAATTTATGTAAAACCCCATGGGCACGGACGCCCCTGCTGACGATGCGACCGCCTATACTACGTGCTGTTTACATAATGCTGGATTTCTGTTTGGTGTAAATGTATATTCAGAGTCAAGAAGACGCCAACAACCCCATTTTTTCGTTTTCTACTGTTTGTAGACTACAGATAAAAGTGTATATGTGAATGTTGTAAGTTGAGAAAAGAAGATTACAAAAGAACATACATGCAAATTTGATTTTCTTAAATATTCTTATAGGTTTACGTCTTTATATATTCCCTTTTAAAACTATTTCTCAATATAAGTAAATTCCAAAATAATTTTCTAATTTTAAAAAGTGTTTTTTGGAGAGGTAACATTTTTTGAAATATAATAAATACCATGTTGATTTGAGTTTATTCCCGGTGTGCGTTGAAGTTAGCGGTTCCGATAAATACACAAGTTGAGATGTTGGAAACTCACCCTAAACTTAGCACTAGTTACCTTGCCCTTTCTCCTACGGATGTCTACGTTGGTACGCCTGCCTATTTCTTATTTCCGGAAACGTATCTGTTGGCATGCGAGTCCGATGGGATTCCTAGTCGATACCACTTCCTGTGGCTAACAATTCCACAGTTTTACTCAGTGCTGTCACAGTAAAGTTTAATAAAATTGCGACCTCTGTACACCTTGGATACTATCTATATAAGTTTTTCCTCCTCGTATTGCTTTAGATGGACGATGAATTTCTTGAGTTGTTGCTCAGTTGAGACGTGAATGAGTGGAAACACTCAAATTTACTTTCCAATTAAAAGAAACAAATTTTATTCTTTCTTTTAAATTAATACATATATAGCTCGCATACAAAGAAACCAAACTTCAAATCAATTTAAGTTATTGAGGTAAAATTAAGAAAATTGGTCAATATTAAGTTAAAAGCAAGATAATTTTACTATAACCATTTAATTCATGAATATCTAAATTTTTACCCCAAAAGATTATAAGAAAAGTATTATCCCCAATAGTTTTTGGAGAAGTTTATCCATGTTTTAAATTTGTAAATTAAGAGTTTATAGTATAAATTAATTTTAAAATTGTTGATAGTAGGAATGTTTAAATGTAGTAAAATGAAATTAAGTGAGAGAAAGTAAAATAAGAGAAACGTGTTTACGCGAATACGGTAGAAAGAAGTGAAAGAAGCAATGTGCAAAGTAAAAATGGTCGATTTTCTACTGAAAATCGTTTTGGTGTACGGTGAAAAGTCAGCACAGATGAAAGTTCACGAGTTTGGGGAATTGGTCGACAGCACCAAAGGTGTTATCTAGAAGAACTATATTTAACATCGCATCGTGCGACCCACGAATTGCTTTCGTAACTGGAAAACTGCAATTTTCTTAAATAAAACATTCCTTTTCGAAGACATTATACAAAAACATGCGTTTCAACAAATATTTTTATAAATTTTTAAATTTAATTTCCACAAAATTCTATTATTAACACGTAAAATGAAATTAATTCAATATTCATGTTGATATTTCAAGTTGTCAGTCTGAAAATGTAACATTACAGGTTACAAAATTAGCATCAGAGATTCTGTTGAGAATCAAGTAAGTTACGTAGTCACGATTCAGGAAATCTTAGTGGAAACACAATACACATGGCACACAGCGATGTGTCTAATTAATATGCTTGCAGAACACTAAGGGTTTCCCTTAACGCATTTATGAAATATTCATATCAGTTTAACTATGTATACACAATTACTCAGTTTGTCAACGAAGTCTTATTATACATAGTTTTTTCTTCCTCTATTATAGAGCATATATGTTGATGATTTTACATTTTTTAAATTATGTATTTAACCTAATTACAATAATGACTTTCTTTTTTATGTATATCAATGAAATAATTTTTAAAATAATTCAATTCTTTAAATAAACGCAAATTATCAATTTCAGGTAAATTTTTTATAGGCGAAATAAAGTCTGAAAATAATCTTAAATTTTTCTAATGTTTTTGTACCAAAACCGTAATAAAAAAAAGTTTTCACTATTATCCTTTCGCGTTGTATGGAAATCGTGTTATAATGGAATTGACTATATATACTTGTTACTTTTAAAACTTAAAGGTAAATATTTTTTCTGGCAGCGTAAATTGAGTCCGCGTATAAAAATTAAGAAACTTTAACAACAAAGATAACATACTTTTGTGTATTAAATTTATTATAGGAAATAAACTCAATTTTATTAAAATATATAAAACTAAAGTATTTAAGTAAAATAATATCCTTTAAATTTTCAAATAAACTATTGTAATAAGGATAATTTAAAGAATTTAATAATATGAAACGTAGAATTAGTGTAAATGATCAAAATAATCCATTATAAGGTATATTTTAAAAGTTTTAAAAACAAAAATACAAGTATACAATAAAAAACTTGTTAATTCCTCGTTTTGCAAGCAAAGAGCCGACATTAATATACTTAAATGCATATTTAAATAAAAAATCTGGCAATAAATGAATAATTGTATTTTTTAAGATAATTTCAAAGTATAAAAAAAATTATTAATATTATGAATATTAAAATAAGTAAAAATATTTCTCCTGCAAAATATCCGCATTTATCGAATTTTATAAAGAAATATCGGATACACAATATAGAATAAAAGCATAGATGCAATATACCGCAATATATATCGGAGGTAATGAAATTGCAAAACTGATCATGTTATAAGATGTATCAAATTAAATGTAGATCAACGCATACGCGATCGGATGAAAGCTGCCTTTTTAAAATTCCCGTTTATTACGTTCTTCGCGATATTTCGCCATCAATCATCATTGGCTTAGACAGAACAGACGTAAGGGGGCACCAGGAAAAGGGTGACATCGGAGACGAGAACTCTCGATCATTATAATTGAAACGAGATACGAGGTAACCGCGAGATCCACTCTTTTTCCTATATATGACACACTTATTATATTATATACGTACATACATACATATATACATATGTACATATATAACATAAAATAAAATATTCATCTGAAGAACAATTAAAAATCACAATTCCTGCAAGTTTTTTATTTTTTTATTATCGCACAGTTGGCAAACGTAGATGTAAAATGTGGTTCTCCTCCAATTGTTCTTCATCACTCACATGGACTGTAATCTCATTGTGTTGCGGTCGGTGTTTGCACACCGTTTGTGTACACCGATATATTCCACTTCGTTTCATTTTAATCTTTCCGCGGACCAGTTCCTGAACAAACACCATAAGGTGCAAGCAAACGGTAATCATTCGGCCGAGAAATTATTTGTCAAAGATCAGGGATTTTTTTTTATTGTATTCCGGACCTCCAAGACCGCCTTCGTTTATATGAGATTTGGTGCCAGTTGAGCGAAAGAAATTTTCATATTCATATAAATAAATAAAGGGATCATTTCTATTTCCTATTAATTACTTTCTTTTTATTTATTGTATATTATAAATTTTTTGAAGATATGTTGAATTTAACCCATTTGCATCCAAGCGCGGGATATTCCGCGAACCACGACTGTCTACTATCACCAACAGCAGAATATTCGGCACCCGCGACTGTCTACTATCACCGATCGCGGAATAATTTGCAAACATTATCATGTTTCTTATTTGTTTATATATTTTTTATTTGTTACCGTTGTTCGGCTTTGATTTTTAAGCACGGCGGCCGAAGGAGACCGATGATGCAAATGGGTTAAGTTTCTCCCAAAATAAAGGATTACAAGAAATTTGATTCTCTTGAGTCCAACTTTCTTTTATGGTTTATATATTAAATTTAAAACTGTATCTGTCCCTCAATTTACGCAAAGGATCAATTCTATGAAGCTTTGCTTAACGCGAATGAAAGTTGGCTATTTATAATTGCAAAATTTCAAAAAAAAAAACTATTTTTTGGCTGGATATATTTAAGTTTGCAAATTTAGTATCTGCAATAAAAATATCGCGTTAAAAGGACGAATATATACTATTTTGTTCTTTTTTGTGGTTTTCCACTATATGACTATAATATTTTAGGAAAAGTTTAATTTTGAAACAAAACGCTGAAATTTTCTAAAATAGAAATCTGTTCTCTCCTGAAAAAGAGCGATGCCTATTTCATAAGCTCAATATAATATTATTTTGTTGTATTTGCAGTATTGAGTTAATCAATTAGATAAAAATAAAAGAGATTGCACAAATTGACATGATAAATGAGCCCTGATATAAATGAAAAATGTAATAATGGTAAATTTATAAAAATCACTAAATTCAGTGGACCTCTGCGAATACAGAACATATCACACAATTCACATCAATGACAGTTATTGCCCGATGCGAAATTATTTACTGGGAATAACAAAACGGTAGTTATTTAACGCGTGTGCACCAATGATAACCATCGTGAATTTGACAGCTGCGAATCGAAATTCCATCGGTGCAAGCAATTAAACTCGGACCTCTTTCTCTCTCATTCCATGCGAAATTAACATCACACTTTCTTTGTTTATCTAATGCTCATAACCAATAAGTGTATTCTTGTTTAATTGTTCTACCTCTATCCTCTATCCTCTTCAATGCAATCAATGCTATAACGATTATTATTTTTTATGGATAGGGTGTTTTAGATTTTCGATATTTTTTATTGGATCATTTTGTTTTATCAATATTTTAAATAAACTAACTCTGATTTTATATTTACATTTAATTATTGTCTGCATCAATATATTAATTATTAAAATATTTCTTTAACTTTTTCTTTGGAAAAATAAGAAGCACTTATCATATTGTGCAGTATTTCTTGTTTTGTAACTGAAACTCCTCTCTGCGCTGATTTTTACAAATCTTTAAAGTCTCTTGCCACGGAAAGAATCTTTAAAGCCTTTTTTATGGATGCAGGAAGATAATGATATATTTTTTATAATTATATATTATAAATATTTGGAAAAAAACAATAAATAAGTCGGCATCGCATGCGCAATTGTGTTTCTGTTAGTCCAAACCAAAACGTGGATCGCCAACAATTTACAGTTTGTCTCTAGTGACTCACTCATCATGATCAATTAATAACGATGATAATCTTATTTAACGAGGCCCAATTGTACGAGCACATTTTGTGTCATTCAGCGTTAATGTGGCCAGTCGCTACTGTACTATGCAACCACGGTTCACACGCATATTTTGTTTGTATGCGTGCTTATATTTGTGATCGGTTTTGTGGTATTACATATTGGAAACTTTGCTCATTACAATTATACATTATTCTACTGTAAATTTACTTATAAATGATTGAGTTTCACATTACAATTTTTGCAGAAACTGAATAAGAGTAAAGTTTTTTTATTGGAGAATAAAATTTGAACAATGTCATAATAAAAGA